>PVJX010002494.1:0-65154 GCA_004027295.1 Dolichotis patagonum | reverse complement strand
GGAAAAAATAAAGAACTTTGGAAATTTATGTTATAGTACCATATGGTATTCTTAGTTTTTCATATTTTCCTCTTAAAAGATTCAAAACTATTTTCTCATAGTTTATTATATTATCTCCTGTGTAATATAGCATTATCTATATTTTAAAATAGTAAAATAGTTTTACCTTACAGATAAGCAAACTAAGTTTAAGTTAGTTATTCAGTTTAAATCTTAACAATCTCACCTTCCAGTACATACTGCTGAAACAGGCCCCAAATAACAATATTCTCACTTAGTTCTGTTTCATGTACTCTATTCTTAAAAAATATTTTATTGCAATACGTTTGACCTCCTAAATCAAAATGTTTCCCTTTTAAAGATGAACGAACATTGAGTTGTAAATATTTCCCTCTCTCTCTTCTATAGTGCTCTCGTAATTTGTTTATAGCCTTCTGTCACCCATTTGCATGACTGACTTTGCAACCGGTAGACTGGGCTGCAGTTAGTTCAACTGAAAATAGCATAATAAAGCCCGTCTCACTAATTTCTGTGAGAATCATGTGTCATATTGACATAATTAGTAGTTCAGAAAAATAGGGATTTCCTATCCTCAAGAAAAAAGAAAAAGGTTACCTAAGCTGAGAAAACAGTGGGATCCTTTTAGCACTTTACGGGCCTAAATTTTTACGACTGCTCCTCTGAAATGATGGTTCTCAACTTTTAATATGCACACAATCATTGAAAGAGCTTTTTAAACACACATTCTGATTCAGTAGGCCTGGGGTAAAGGCCTGACTCTCAGCAGCAGTCACAGCACTCTATACTTCTACCTGCATGCTGAAGACACAGCTAAGCTGGTGGCCTGCTACCAGGTAAAGAATTTTTTTTCTTAAACACTTAATTTATTTTCGGGTGTGGTGTTGCCCGCCTGTAAGCCCAGCACTCGGGAGGCTGAGGAAGGAGGATTGCTGCAAGTTCAAGGCCAGTGTGGCCTACAAAGTGAGTTCAAGGGCAGCCTGAACTGCGTAGTGAGAACCTGCCTCAAAAAACCAAAAAAGTTTTTTTATTTATTTCCATAGAAATACTATTATGAAAAGAGCCTGTGTACCCCTTATCCAATTTCCTCCCTGTGATAATATCTAAAACTATAAAGACAAATATCACAGCTGAAGTATTAACATGGAGAATCTACTAATTTTATTTATATTTCCTTTTTTACTTGTACTTAGTCATAGGTGCATACTTATGTGTGTTTAGTCTTAAGCAATTTTATCACATGTACAAATTTACATATCCCCACTATGAGTCAAGATACATAACAATTCCATCACTGCAGAGTTCTCGCGTGTTACCCTTTTATAACAAAACTCACTTCCTTCTTATTGCTACACCAACATCCCAGAACCTAGCCCTGACAATAAGTATTCTTTATTTCTACAATTTTGTCATTTTTTAAATAGTGCATAAATAGAATCATTATTTTATGTAATTCTTTAAGACTGGCTTCTCGTGAGTATAATTCTCCAGATATTCATCCAAATTGTGTTTGCATCAATAATTCACGTCCATTTATTTGTTTGTTAGTTCATTTGCTTTGGCTGATAAGTATTCCATGATATTGATTTATACCACAATTTGCATAGCTATCCCATCAATGAAGGACTTTTACAATCTTTCCATTTTATAATTATTGTAAGTAAAGCTATTATAAATATTTATGCACATATCCTTGTGTGAACATAAGTTTATAAGACTGAAGTTTATGTTCTCTTTGCATGAACATATATTTTTGGGTTAAATACTCAAAATGTAAATGAAAACATTCATATGACACATATATATATATATATATATATATATATAGTCAAGAGTAGTCACCCAGCAATGCCTAACTGATCCAGTTTCTTCACAGGCTTGCTGGTATTGGGTATTAACACTTTGTTTTACTTTAGCCAAATGGAGAAGCATGTAGTGATATGTCATTTTTCTTTTAATCTGCATTTCCTAATAGCTAATGATGCAGAGCATCTTTTCATGTGCTTATTTGCCATCTGTGTACCCGCTTATGTGAAGTATCTGTTCATGTGTTTTCTCCCTTTATGATGAGATTATTGTATTTTGTTTCATTTTACTATTGAATTGTGAGAATTGTTCATACCTTTTTGGTGGTTGTCGGATATGTAGTTTGCACATGTTTTCTCCCAATCTGAAGTTTCTTTTATCCTTTTAACAGAATCTTTCATAAAGCCAATATTTTGTGATGAAGTATATTATATCAATTTTTCCTTTTGTGCACTGAATTGTACATGTCAGATTTAAGAATTCTTTGCCAAGGATCAATGGAACGAATTAGAAGATACAAGCACAACTTGAAAGACTGAAGTCTTTGAACTTCAGGTGGCTGAGTAGTCACCTGATATTTGACAAAGGGGCTAACTATGTTCACTGGAGGAAAGATAGTCTCTTTAATAAATGGTGTTGGAAAAATTGGCTTTCCACATGCACAAGATTGAAACTAGACTGATGCCTATCACCATGCACAAAATTATCAAATATCTAAATATTAAAACAGAAACACTAAATCTACTGGAAGACAAGGTAGGTAGAAGTCTTGGAGACATTGGGGCAGGCAGAGAATTCATGAAAAAAATGCAAATTGCATGGGAAACACTTCAACAACTGGGACCTCATATTACTGAAAAGTTTCTGCATTTCAAAAGAAATCACCAACAGAGTGAAAAGAAAATCCACAGAATGGCAAAGAATTTTAGCCAGCAACCCCTCAGACAAAGAACTTATATCCAGATCATACAAAGAACTGAAAAACATCAAGCCCCTAAAATTCAAAGACTCTCTCCAAAAATGGGAATCTGAGATGAACACACAGTTCTCAGATGAAGATATACAAATGGCAAATAAATACATGAAGAAATGCTCACCATCACTGGTCATTCAAGAAATGCAAATTAAAAAAGCATTGAGATTTCATTTCATTCCAGAAAGAATAGCTGCCATCAGGAAATCAACTGATAACAAATGTTGGTGAGGCTGCAGGGAAAAAGGAACACCGCTCCACTGTTGGTGGGAGTGCAGACTGGTGCAACCACTATGGAGATCAATATGGAGAATTCTCAGAAGACTAGGATTGGAAGTTCCATTCAATCCAGCTATTCCCTTCCTGGGTATTTTCCCAGAAAACCTGAAAAGGTCATATCACAGTGATATAATTGTACCCATGTTCACAGCAGCACTATTTGTAATAGCTAAATCTTGGGAAACAACCAAAATGCCCATCAACTGCAGAGTGAATGAAAAAGATGTGATTTTTTTCAATGCAATGGAATATTACTCAGCTATGAAGAAGGATGATCTTGAGCCCTTCATATTGAAATGGAGGCAACTTGAGCCCATTCTCATAAGTGAAATAAATAAAAATCATATTTATAAATATCATACTGTGTCTCTAGTGTAAAAAGTAATAATAACTGTAGGAGTAATAAAACCCAAAACGTGTAATTGCTATTGTCAAAAGGAGAGGAAAAGAAAGTACTCTAAAGAATATAACTGCATGTGTGTTTAAGTGTGTAGGGTTGATAACCATATTACTAAGTTTTGTTGGATTGTTGAGCAGAACTGTTTGCAGTCTCACTGTTTGACTGTCCACTTTGTATGCTTCAATTTTGTAACTTGAACAACTATTTCTAAGATGATAGTATGTAATTTGTCAACTAGTGATTTCTTACTGTTTATTTTTATTTTATTTTATTTGGAATTTTGCATTATTGCTTCCCTTTTTTCTGTTTTGCTTTTTTTTTTGCTTTAAATAAAATTTTTTAAGAAAGAATTCTTTGCCAGTTTTAGATCCACAAGATTTTCTTTCTTTAAAAAAAATTCAATTTTTTACATTTCCCACTTAAGTCTGTGATCCATTTTGAGTCAATTTGTGTATGAGATATGAGATTTCAATTAGAATTCACTCTTTTGCCAATGAGTGTCCAGTTCTCCAGCACTGGTTGTTCAAAAGACTATCTTTCCTTCTTGGAATTATTTTTTAATGTTTGTAAAAAAATCAGCTGGTGGCTTTTTAACGGTGGCATAAATATCCTTCAGTTCCACCCTCAGCAAATAACTGACAGCAATCAGGACTAAAGCAGTGACCTAGACAGTACAAATTTCTTCACAAAATATAATTACTAGCCGAAAAAAGATTAGTACCAGCTGCCTACATCTTAAGGAAAGTTTCATTATATAACCAGACTACCAGTACAGTTCTTTCCATAAGTTTCAGTAGTTACCAGAAATTTATTTAATTTCATTTTGCTCTTTATTAATCTATTCCCAATGAAAGTTGAACACTTCCTCCTTTCATTTAATAGCCATCTTTTCCAACATGTGCAATCTGAGTCTTGTGGGTCACATAAATTAACTGTATCTTAAAACTCTTTATTTAAAAAAAGGGAAGAATGTGGCCATTAATTTGATATTCAGAGTATCACTTAAATATATGTGCTGCTCTGTCTTTTATTTTAATATCAAACTGAATGTTCTTTCTGAATTTTTCCTTTATTAGTTACTGTTGTTTATGGGAAGTCTAAATGATGTCTCTAAGTTTTCACAGAAAAAAAAGCTGTACAAATATTTTCCTGTCAATACACTTCCATTTGCTATTCATTCAAACTCAAAGAAAAAGCAACACAAGACATTTTCCCAGCCTCATATTAACCTTCCTAATTTCTAGAGGTCATGGCCATAGTTCTCCAGGGCTCCATAGTCACACACAGGCTGCCAAAGTTTAGACTTCTCTCCTGCCACCTCATCCACTATGTGCAAAATAATGACCTCATCCACGTGTCTGATTGTAAGCATCCCGACTCTGACTCCCTTCAGTGCTCTTTCCGCTTTCTCTGAGACTCCCATGCAAGTTTGCTTCATTGATTCAGATACTCTCAGTTTCGCACTTTCTACAAATTATCTCCATTTGCATTTAACTTATTGAATTGCTCTGAATGGAACCCATTCCTGCCGGGCCCCCTCCACACATGCCTGTGAATGAAACCAGTTTCTGCATCTTGATCTCCTGCTTTCTTCTCCAGACCTCAGCCATGTATGCTACTGTCAAGCAGATGGCAAATCTACCTCCAACCAATATTTGTTTTGTGCATTTGAAATAGCTCCACACTCTTGGTCAAACCTCCCCAGCCTCTATCTCCTGTCTCTCTCCAATTTATTTATAGTAGGGTAAGTAGAGTCAGAATGCAATATATCCATTCACCATGTGTTAATAGTCATTAGAATTACTGTGCTTTTTTTGTCCCTGTTACGGGGGATTGAATCCAGGGTTTTACGCATGCTAGGCAAGTACTGTATTCTACCACTGAGCAATGTAACCAGCCCTTTTTATTTTTTATGCTGAGACAGGGTCCAGGTTGGCATTGAAATTCCAATCCTCTTGCATCAGCCCCTTGAGGAGCTGCAATTACAGGCATGTAGCACCATGTCCACCTCTATAATTACTGTGCTTTACATAATGGCAAAAAAAAAAAAAAACTGTGCCTCATCTTTTCAGTAGGTTTTTCCCTTTCCCATGTAGAAAGTCCATCTGTGCATGGATTAGTTGTTAAGGCAGGTCTCAGTGAAATGAAGGTGGGCAGTTTTGGTGACTGTACCCACAGCCTCACCTGCAAATATAGCATGTCCCTCTTTCTCACGGAACTGTCTCAAAATGGCTTTTCCCAGAGCTCATTTACACTAACAAAAATTCCAGTATCTTTGTCTGCATCACCCTCTTTCAGGGCCTTTTAATTTTTAATTATTTTTTTAGTGTCAATGGAAAAAGCCACCATTTAATAGTGGACACAAAATTTGTATTTGCTGCATACTGAGCAAGGAAGAGCTGTGCTTGAAAGCTCTTCCCCCTGAGCAAAGCAGAGATGGTCTTACACAGGATTGGCAGCGAGAATTTCAAAGAGAATTCATTCATCCTTACAAGTTTGAGGTACTTTTTCATTAGCTTCTAGTACTCAATATTATCAATGAGAAATCTGATACAGAGCTAATTTGCTTGTTGTAAGTTTATTTTTTCTTTCATCCTTTGGGAAATTTTAGGATTTTTATCTTTACTTTTAGTGTTCTGTGATTGATGACAATGTACAGGTTTAGAACCGTGTTTTATTATCTCACCTTTCTTTTAATCTGAAAATCTATATAATTTTCAACTCTGAAAAACATTCTCTGGGATGTCTTTGACTTACTTATCTGTTCCTGTTTCTATATTCTGCCTTTTGTGAACTTAGAAAGGTGTGAGGAATTCTAGATCTATCCTCCATGCCTTTCTCATCATCTATCTTGTCTGACTTTTTCTTGTATTCTTTACTATTGTCTTTCTGTGCTTTTATTCAGGGAGAAATCTTCAGCTCACTAATTCTCCTTTAGCTGTGTCCATTCTTCAATGTAGCTAATCTCATATTTTTCTTTGCTTTTTTTAATTTTTTGTTTCTTACATAATCAAATTTTCTATCTCCAAATATCAGTTGACTGTCTTATATAATAATCTATCCCAATTAATGTAAATCACATATTCTTTCTTATATATAGGAAGATATTTTTCTTTCTTGAAATTATTGCCGGTTTTGTTAATTTTATTTCCTTGGGAATTAGCTTTTCTTTAGTGGTTTTCATTCTATTGATAATTTTGGCTTATGTGACCAGATTTGAACTTGAAATTCTCCATAACTTGTATCAATCAGTGGCATACAAAGATGGGACCACAAGAGACTCTACTTTGAGGCTGAAGATCTTATGAGCATTGTTAAGAGCTTTTGGCACTTAACAATGGTAATAATAAAAATAAACTGAGTTTTAACTTTTTAGAGGTTTTTAATTCCCTATTAAGTGTGGCCCCTGTTTATTGCCTATACCCGGAAAGGATCATTCCCACCAAAACCCTTCCTATCAATCTCTCTAGCTCACACCTTAACTCTCTACCTAGTACGCCTTTGTGTAGATATTATTCTACTTATTGGATTCTTCCTACAGTGGTTGTGAGTAAAATATTGCCAAGAGGTATTTAACACTAACTCTTTGTCTGAATATTCAGTCCTCCATTTTTCTGATTTTTGACATCCACATGGAATAAAATTCTGCTCATCCCAATCAAATCCTTTTTAATGCCTTGAGGCAGTTGTTTCTGCTTCCATCCATATGAGTTTGGAGGGAAGGAGGACAGCCCACTTCACAGCTCCAACTGTGGTTGACCATGGACCCTTCCGGCTTCTGGTCTCCACTTCCTCCAAGAGTAGAACACTCTCAGAAACCCCTTCCCTTGCAACAAACCTCTCTGGTTAGTGTATTGAGTAGTGAATTTCTTCACTGATAACAACAAAACCACACTGTTCTGAGCACTTTACAATCATAAGCATTACATGAGTTAATACAAATTTATATGTTTCTATCAGAAACTTTTCTTATTTCCTGGTTTACTTGTAAAGATGTCTGGCTTTCCAGTATGCAGATTTTTTTAAAAAAAAGGAACATCTTTAATATCATTTCTAAGGATTTACAATATTCAACCTATTACCTTGGTCTAACTTTCCATCTGCTTTTAAGAATAACTTTACCACTTGTTTAGACACATACATATTTATATGTATCAGTCTGCTATTGCTGCCAAAACAAGGTGCTATCAGGACTGATTTTTGGTAATGTTTCTCTCCTAGCTTTTGATTGGCTACTTTCTTGCTTTAGTTCCAATGGCTTTGTTCTGTGTGCACTTGCATGTCTGTGTGTCTATCGAGACAGAAAGAAAGATACCCTCTGGTATCTCTCCTCTTATAAGGTCATCAATCCCCTTTAAAAAAAAAAACTCTATCCAAATACAGTAATTTAGAGGATAAGCATATAATTGGGGGGGGGATCCAATCACAATATATTCTAATAGAACAGACTGTAGGTAAAGAAAACCTCAATTTACTTAGAACAAGTAAGAAAGATCAAATGTAAGAGCATAAGAAAGAGAGGAATGTTAACTAGAGAATATTCAGAGTGAATGTCAAGCAAGTTATCTTTCCTGATTCAAAGTAAGCACACAATGAATATCTCTTGAATAAACGTATGAGACCCTCAAAACATACCTCATAACTTCCCAAACACAACAACTTCCTGGAACTCTTGTGAATACAAGTGAGGTCTTTCCGGATGCCATTATATAGGAAAAAATGATAAAAATAAAGTCCTTCTATTTACTCTTTACCCACTCAAAAAAGAAAGAAAAACATCTGAAACCACTAAGAAATTTTAAAATTTTATTGAAATGTAAGTATTGCTACTACAATTATTTTATGTTTGCATTTCTGTGTTCATGCATTCTCTTTTTAATCAGAGTAAAATTTGGGCAGAGTTGCTGTTCCATATGTGTGTTGACGTGTGTGCACGCATGCACGTGTGCACATGAGTCCTAGAGATTTAAATTCACAGTATATGTGGTAATATTTTCTTAGTCTTTTGGGCATATTACCCTTAAAGTAGTTGCCTAACTTTTAATATGATTAGTTACCACTGTATTTATCACCCACTAAAATGTTATTCACTAACAATAAAAGTAAACATCATGAACATAATGCCCAGCACTTAAAGATTAATAGAAGAAAAAAGCCCTTGGGAACAGATTGATAACAAGGGATGAGGAAACAGGTTTTGCAGCATGAATGCACTGCAGCATGCTGCAAGCACAGCAGGAATAATTTAGGAGGAAAGTGCTCTAAAGGATGTAACTGCCTGTATGCTTAAGTGTGTGAGATAGATGACCATATTTCTAAGTATTTGTTGGATCATTGAACAGAATGGTTTGCACTGTCATTGTTTGATTGTCCACTTTTTATGCTTTGATTTTGTAACTTGAACAACTATTTCTGAGATGACAATATGTAATTTATCAACTAGTGATTTCTTAGTGTTAAATTTTTTTGAAATTCTGAGTAATTTCTATCCTTTTTTCTATTCTGCTTTTTTTTCTCTAAAAAAAAAGAATAACAGGTTAGAAATTTCTATATTATAATATCCATATGTACAAACTAATGTGTGCAAATTATACCATATGCATAACTGTAATTTTATAAACAATTTAAAATCTTTGTAGCATTTAGGTGTGAGTGTAAGAAAGGATTGGTTGAATCATATCTACACTCATAAACACATGTTAAAAATTTGTAGGCTACATGGTAAGATAGACAGATACTTGAATAAAAATCAGAACTTTGAGCTATATTCAATTATTTTATTCATAAAGTTATACCCCCAAGAAAGTTCCCCTATCCAAAGCAGATTTTTTTTCTGTAGATATAAGTTTTGAGAGTAATGCTTTGAATTTTTCACTAATTATTACCTACATACACACACACACACAAAATACCAGCTCTCTCCTCTCCGAAAAGATTCCCAAATTTTGATAGAATATCCTTTGCCTAATTTCTGTGTATTATAGAACAAAGCAGAAAGACCTGACGTAAAAGGACTTTAAACTATATTTTTGAAAAATGAATTGTCATTAGAAAAATGAAAAAAGTCCTAATTAAAAACTAAGCAGCATCTAGTAAAGTTTGCAAAAGCAAAAATCTATTAAAGATTTTTATTGGAGGAAATGATGAATACTTTTAAGTGATTTTAGAAAATAATGACTAGAAATACAGACTAGTATTTAAATACAAATGCATAGTTATATATCCATTTTACAAACTAGTCAAGTATGGGAAGAAAATGGTGAAACGATAAAATTACACATTTTTCTAACCGATTTTCTTAAGACTACGAATGAAATCTTACTTGATAACATTAAAATCCTCTTCTAACCTTCATCCTCACTTCACGTGCAGCGTGAGACACACTGACCTCCTTTTCTAAACTCTTACCTTCTCTGTTTTTGTGACATTTTTATTTCTTAGATCTGCCTAATTGCTTACTTCTCAGTTCCAATTTTCTAATGTTGTTCCTTAAATGTCAACAAATTCCAAGGTTATGAGCTCCCAATGCTATCTTGTTTTATGCAGGCTTTTACCAATAATCTCATCCACTGAATAAATTCCGTCATCTCCTCTAGCCTGCTGATTCCTTCATCAACATCTCCAGTTCAGTCCTCCCTTCTGATTTCCAGACCCAACTGCACTCTCTCAATTACATACAGCAGTAAATTAAAGAGATCTCAATTCTTAATTCTCCCCTCAACTTTAACACACACTGAACTAAATGGATTTCTACTTCTCTCACAGTTTCATCCAAGTTTCCCATGTGGTATCACAAGTGTCCATGCTGCTGACTCAATACATTTCCTAAGACTGCCATTAAAAAAATTATCCTAAACTAGCTATGTTAAAGGTAACAGATACTTATTTTCACAGCTCTGGAGGCTAAGTCTAAAATCAAGAGCTCCTCTAAGAAGCACTGAGGGACAACTTGTTGCATACCTGTCTCCTACTTCTGCTGGTAGCTGGTAAATCTGTAGCATCTTTCAGCTTGCAGATCAGCACTCCAGTTCCTGTCTGTAGTCACATGATGTTCTCCCTCTGTGTCTTCACTGTTTTTTCACATGGCTTTCTCATAAAGACTACAGTTATTAGATTAAGGGCTCACCTGACCCCAATATAAATTCAACTCAAATAAAGATGTTTCTCAGTTTATAAGATTATACCCAATAGGACCCTTATTATATTGAAAGTGTCATACATTGGAAATGAATTTAGGCTGCCCAACCTATTGTACATCATGGCTTAGCAGCACAGTGCCCTGCAGCACTGGGCAGTATATACTCACAAAATCATGGCTGACTGGTTCATTGCTGCTACCTAGCACCTCAGGAGAGTCACACTGCCTGTCATTGGCCCAAGAACACCCAAAATTCCAAGCTTAAAGTACAGTTTCTACTGAATGTTTACCACTTTTGCCCCATCATAAAGTCAAGAATTTATAAGTTGCATATTCCTAAGCCATGGACAATTTGTATTTGTATCAACCAAGACCTTATTTCCAAATAAGACCATACGTTGAGGTTCCCAGTGAACATGAATTTTAGCAGATGGTATTCAGAGTAGTACACCGACCGAACTTGGAATTTCATACTTTTATGCCAACTCACATAATTTAACTTGTCTTTCTCCCTTCTTCAAGCCATACTTCCTCTTCAGAACTTATGATCTTTTTTGTTTTTCCAATTATTTGTCTAAAATGTAGCCAATCGTGTAACTCTTCTACTTAGAATTCTGCTATGGTTCTATGCTTCTGTTTCAATTGACCTTTCAAGACAAATTATAGATGATTTACCATTTCCTTTTGAAGTGTTTAACACTGTGTTGTATTGGACAAGGCTGCAGTGAACATGCCTTTATTCAGCTTATCAAGATTTGCCTCTACTATCTACCCTTTATTTAGTCAAAATCAGATTCCTCCCTTTTTTTTTCTGTTATGGCTTAAATGCAAGAGATACTCAGGGAGGCCCAGAAAATGAGTACAAGTAAGCTCTATTAACTGGCTAACAGTGGTCAGCAATCAGCTAAAGCCAATTGCAAAGCTTTGTTTTCAGAGATTTTTATACATTTAACAAGCTTCTTGGTAACTATAGCCACTAACTTACTTCCCTTAATTTTACAAGCGGGCCATAAGGTCTCTCTCAAACATCTAGGTTGTTAATCAAACAGGATGCGGGCAGGGGTCAGTATGTCTGTTGTTTGATGTAACCATTTGTTCCTCCCATGTGGGTTTTATGGCTAACTGGGAGTGGGTTTTCATCCAAAGATTAACTACAAACTACCATGGAGTCACTTTTACCATGTCATTTCCAGTACTGTAAGTTGAACTCAAGGCCTTATGGGTGCTGGTCAACTGCTCTGCCACAAAGCTACCCGCATCCCCAGCCTGCCATTTACTGTTTGAAATTTATCACAAATACCATGTCATCTGTAAACTCATTCATGACTACCACCTACTCATTTTACCATCCCCATTAAAAATAGTCATCTTAAAGAAAATGTGCTATCACAATGTAATATCATTCTGCTGCTAAAACGAAAGAATGAATACTGTCAACATGGGTAGAACTGGAAGACATGACAATAAGTCAGGCACAGAACTAAGCCAGACATAGACAAATAGCCCACTCTCTCACTCATGTGTGGAAGCTAAAGAAGTTGAACTGATAGAAATAAAGAATAGAATACTGTTCACTACAAGCTAGAAGGTTACTGGAGAGGAGGAATAGGAGAAGGTTAGATAATGGCCACCAAAATACAGTTAGGTATGAGACACAAGTATTAGTATTCCATAGATTAGTAGCATGACTATAGCTTACAGCAATTTAGTATGTGATTTAGAAAGACCTAGAAGGAAGGGGCCTGAAGTTTCCCAGCACACAGAAATAAGACATTATGTTCAAAGAGATGGAAATGCTAATTATCCTAATTTTAACACTATGTTCTAAAAACAATATATTCTATATGTTTGGATTTATTTCAGTGTGCCCCCATAGAACAGTTATTAAATTTTAATTCAAAATAAAGAAGAAACTAGCTGAGCATGGTGGCATACATTTGTAATCCCTACACTTGGAAAGCTGAGGCAGAATTGTGAGTTCAAGACTTACCTGGGCTACATATCAATAAATAAGTAAAAATAAAAAAGAAGCTCAAAAAATATTTTTAAAAATTAGTCATTTTCTCTGGTTATGCTAAAGCAGCAAATCTTAAATATAGAAACTATTACTTCTGGAGTACCTGAAAACTTTCTAATAGTCCTAATATATAAAATTTTTTTAAATTTCAAGATTTATAACATATGTGTATTCATCTTCTTAAAACTTTTGTTCTGCCAGATGTGGTGACGCACATCTGTAATTTCATTGCTCTGGGAAGGCAGGGCAGGAGGAGGACAGGTTTGCACCCACTTGGGCAATGTACCAATTTAGCAGGAATGTTATCTCAAAATAAAAAAAATTTTAAGTTCTTGAAGATGTATCTCAGTGCACAGCCCCTGGGTTTAATCTCCAAGACAATAAATAAATAACTAAATAAATAACCTGGTATTTCTGAGTATACCTACAAACTACAAGCTTCTTTTTATCATTTCAAAATAGTCTATTTCTCAATTTAAAAAAAAAAAAGTATGCTGCTCACCAAGCCTTGCTATGAGGCAGTGGCCCAGGGAGCAAAACCTGCTGTGAATCCAAATACACATGATATTTTTTTTTTTTTTTTTTGCTTATACCGCTGATAAAATTTAAAGACGGGAGGAATATTGCTATAATTCTATTTTTTTTATTTTTTTCTGTTTTCAGTTTTAATCAGTTCTCTCTATACCTTTATGTTTAAAGTTACAAAGTTTATTTTAACATAGCTAATTCTTTATTCTTCCTTGGGGCTTATAAATCAAATTTAGAAATTTGCCATTATTCAATAAGAGATGATCCAATAAAATTTTCTTTCAAAATTAAACACTTAGTTTTCCAAATATTTTTCCAGATTGGTTTATCAACATTTGTAAAATATTTTTGCTGTTTACCAAGTCTTTCATTATGTAATTATGAGAAATAATCCTTTTGAAAACATATAATGATACATATATACTAGAAATATCAGTACAGGACATTTAGCTCAGATGAAACAGTACAAAAGATATATTTATTGGTTTCCTCTTCTGTTCTCATTTGGTTCTTTATTTCAGAAAATATATTTTTCATCCTCTCTGTCTTTTTATGTTCCAAAATTTACCAAATTACCTAGAGAAAAATTCATTGATAGTTTCCATATGCATACAGGCAAAGGAGAAGACAAGAAAAGACCACTCTAGAAAAAAAAAAACAAAGAACAAAGATAATGAAATACACTGATATATGAATCTTTCAGCTAACACAGAAGTTAAAAATGTTTAATAATTGAAATATAGATATGTATTTGAAATGATAACATGCTTTCTAATATTATTTTTATCATTTTAACCATGAGACATATTGATATAAACTGGTATGATTAAGTGGCAATTGTATGATTAGTTACAGCTTATAGCTAATTCAGGAAAAGAAAAATTGTTCCCCTTAGGTCTCATGACTTGAATCAGACATTTTGACAGTTTGAATACCTGACTTTATAGTTAATGATCCACCAGCCAACCCTCAACTTTGCCTTTTATAGATTTCTTTAAAGCACTGAGGCACATCAAAAAAGGTCAAACAAAAGGTTATAACTAGCAGGTTTACTCAATAAGCAATTATTAGAAATCTATTTTGTGCTAGGTCTTGTGGAGGACAAAGCAAAGCTGTAATTCTGACCTTGAAAACTTCACAGTCTGTGATGATGTCATCCACCCATGGTGCTGCAAATGTCCCTTGAGAGTATGACCACTAAGTTCTTGTCCCCAGAACTGTTTTTAAATGCCTCCTCAGTGAGACAAAGACCTATCACAGAGTCCTACAAGACCCTGAAATGAACTTACATCAAAAAAAGAACTCATTTTCCCTCTATGTGTCCACTACATATAAACATGTTTCTGGCTTCCTGTTTATATTACTGTTGCCTTCGTAAATCTAATCTTTCCTAATGAAAACTTACAAGCCATTCTTTATTTATTGAGTTACCCAAACCTGGTCAAAATTCACTGCATCCTATGATTTTTGCCTCTAAAATATTTCTTCGTTCTCTTTTTCCCTAATCACCCCTAGTCTAACTAGCAGATAACTTTCTCCTTCATCTCCATGCTTTACTGCAGCCCCTCTTCACCCTCTTCTCCCAGTGTTGCCACTTCTCTAGAATTCAAACCTGTCTACACAGACTCCTCACTTGCTTCACCATCTACGCGGGCTCCCCTTTGGAACTCAGTGTACCAGCTCCTAAGTAAGTCATACAGGACTATCATAACCTTGTTTATTCACCTGGCCTTTTCAGACCCGAATAGTCCAGTCTTGCCACACACACACACACACAGTTTCAATCATACCAAAAATTTTGTTGATTATGTTACATTCTTTCATAACCCCACATTGCTATCAAGGCTTAAAACGTTGGTCTATTACTTCTGCATCAAAGTTCTGTATTCCCTTAAGACTAAATGATCTTTCCTATTCTAAATTCAATGTAACCATAGTACCTTATCTGTGTCCTTGTTATTTAATGTTAGCTATTAATTTACATCTTCATTAATCTATGAAACTCTATACAAATAGTGTCTAAATCATCTATATTTGCTGTATAAAGTAATGCTTAATAACTTCTTAATGAATGAATATACTTCTAAGCATACTAAACTTTTAATAATCAATATATGCATATAAACAGCATATGATACCTCATAAAAAGATAAAATTTTTATGTTTCTATGTACCCACTAAGAAATAAATTTAAAATACTAAGATTTATGGGTAAGAATAAGTGTGATGAAATTTATGATAATTATTGTTTAAGTAATTTTATTGGTACATTTTATATATACATAATCAAATTAATCATAAGAAATTTGTACCTGTACATAATAGATTTTTATTCTATGTTTTCTCCATTCCTGTGCCTTCCCTTCGATCTCTTTTCCCCTCCTTGCTTTTTTATCTGTTGTTTTGTTCTGCTTTTGGTACCAGGAATTGAACTCAGGACCTTGCACTTGCCTGGCATTCACTTGGCCACTAAGCTACATCCCCAGCCTTCCGCTCCTCAATTACAAGAGCTTTGTTTCCATTTTTCTTTCTTTTCTAACTTTTTTCTTTTCCCATCCTTCCTTCCTTCCTTTCTTCTTTCCCCTTCACTAGTTCCCTTTGGCATTTGAACATTTTCTTCCTGTTTCACAATATCCTAAATTTTAGTCTTTAACTACCCTTTTGGTTTCTTACATGAGAGAAACAATGTGATATTTACACATGTGTGCCCAGTTTATTTCACTTAGAAGTATCATCTCTAGGTGTATCTATTTACTTAGAAATGTCTCAAATTTATCTTTACGGCTGTGCGATACTCCATTGTGTACAAAAACCACATTTGATTTATCCATTTATTGGTTGATGAACATTTTGACTATTCCCAAGATTTATCTATTACAGACTGTACTGCTATAAAAATTAGCATGCATATGTCACTGTGTATGATGTTTTTCATTCTTTCAGGAAGATACCAAGAGTGGGAATAGAAGAGTTAAATGGAACCTCTAGGAGTTTTTGTTTTGTTTCATTTTTTTGGGGGGAAGTTTTTTGGGGGGCTGTTTGTTTTTTGTTATTTTTTTATTTTTATTTAGGAATCTCCACACTGATTTCCACAGTGGTTTCAGCAGTCTATACACCCACCAACAGTGCAAAAGTGTTCCTTTTTCCCCACACCCCTACCAGTATTTGTTATTGTTTGATTTTTCTTTTTTTTTTTAATTTTTTTATTTTAAAGAGAATAAAACAAGAGAGGGCAGTACAGAGCAGATCAGAACAGGACAACATAGGCAACACAGTACTTTACATTAAGACAACCGGACATCAACAGTAGCTATCACCATATCACTTACTCTGCTATAGTTGAGCATAGTTTCAAATACAGTAATATCAAATGTAACACAATAGTATAAAGCCATGCATAGAGTGAAAGAATTACAGGGCTTTCTGAACCAAATAACAGAAAATGATCATTGGGTACTATAATATCTCATTTTCAATAGAAAAATTTTGTTTAAACTATCACACATATTCAAATCCCAATAATGTGATACAACCAATGGTAGTAGAACAAAAGAAGCACGGTAGCACTTCTAAGAAGGATAATATTAAATCAGAAATAGCTGTCATAATGTTTTGTTTTCTTCAAAACAGCTGTTCATATCATCACACATGATATAGTCAAACAAAACAGAATAAAACCATTCCAACTGATGATTGAACAACAGCCATTCTTTCTGGAATGAGATGGAATCTCAGCATTGTTTTAATTTGCATCACTAGAATGACCAATGATGCTGAACATTTTTCATATACTTATTTGCCGTTTCTACTTCCTCATCTGAAAAGTATCTGTTCATTTCAGATTTAGATTGGTCTTTAAGGAGGTATGATATGTTTTAGTTCTTTTTACATTCTAGATATCAGTCCTCTGAGGAACAGCTGGAAAAATTTTTTCCCAGTTTGTGGGTTACTTCTTCATTCCACTGATAATTTTTTTTATTGTGCAAAAGCTTCTTAATAAAATGAGATCTCAGTTGTTGATTATTTGTAATATTTCCCATGCTATTAGGATTTTGTTCATAATGTCTTTACACATGTCTATGTTTTTTAAATTTCTACCTATTCTCTCTCCCAGCAGATTTAATGTTTCTGTTTTAATATTTGGATCTTTGATCCATTCTAATTTTAGTCTAGTGCATGTTGAGAGACATGGGTCTAGTTTTAGTCTTCAGTATGTGGAAAGCCAGTTTTTCCAGAACCATTTATTAAAGAGACTGTCTTTCTTCTTGATTGCCCTAGTAAACATGGAAGCAAAAGTCTTCAGGATACTGACAAAAGAATGCAACAAATCAACAAGAGGATTATACACCATAACCAAATAGGATTCACCCCCAAGGAGGCACAGATGGTTCAACATATACAAATCAATAAATGTAATACACCATTCCAACAGAGCCAAGAACAAAAATCATATGATCATCACAATGGATACAGAAAAACATTTGACAAAGTTCAACACCCATTCATACTTCAAACCCTTCAGAATATTGGAAAAGATGCTCTTTATCTCAATCTGATAAAAGCCATCTATGACAAGCCAGTAGCCAATGTCATACTAAATGGACTAAAACTGAAAATTGTCACTTTAAAATCAGTAAAATAGGATGTTAACTATCACCACTCCTATAGTTCTGGAAACATTAGCCAGAGTAATTAGATGAAAGAAATGAAAAGAACAAAGACAGGAAAAGAAGTTAAATTATTATTATTTGCAGATGACATGATGCTTTACATAGAAGACCCCAAAAACTCCACCAAAAGATCTCTAGATTTAATAACCAAATTCAGTAGCATAGCTGTATATAAAGTCATCACTCAAAAATCAATAGCATTCTTGTACACAAATAACAAACTCACTGAGAAAAAAATTAGAGGAACCACATCTTTCACAATAGCATAAAAAATTGAAACATTAAGCTAACAAAGGAAATAAAAGATCTTTACATTGAAAACTACAGTACTCTCAAAAAGGAATCAAAGAGAAAGTCAGAAGATGGAAAGTATCCCTTGCTTTGGGGTAGGAAGTACCAACATAATGAAAATGGCCATATTCCCAAAATTGTTCCACAGATTTAATGCAATCCCAGTCAAAATACAAACAGCATACCTCACACAATTAGAAATACAATCCTAAAATTTGTTTGGAACCAGAAGATACCTAGAATAGCAAAAACAACTCAGAGGCAAGGCAAGAGGCATCACAATCCCTGACTTGAAATTATACTACAAAGCTACTGTGATAAAAATAACATGGTACTGGGGGGAAAAAATCTGAAAATCAATGGAATACATCAGAAGATGTAGAAACAACTCCAAACACACTCAGCCACTTTATCTATGATAATTCTTATCAGAAGAAATTACTATTTTTATGGACCTAGTGTCCACCTATCTCTGTATTGACTTAAACGGATCTAACCTTCTTTCATTACAGCTGAATCTTCGATATTCTTAAACAGGCTTATAAATGAGACTAAATGAAAAATCTGTGATACTGAGACTGCACTTTCACCTTTTAAAGAGGTATAAGTTATGATAATAAAAACAGAAGAGAGAAAAACATCAACAGTCTAGTGAGCTGTAAACAGTTATAGATGTGATACTTTCAAAGACCAAGAAGGGTTACAAATAGGGGGTTACAGTACAGTGCTCTTAATTGAAATTTACAGGTTACTTAGTTCCATCTTGAATCCCATGGAAGTAAAGCAGTGGGTTGGAAGGGGAATTAACTTATGATCATGAGGAAATGAAAAGGAAAGTAGCCTATATTGGCACATGTAGACCAAGGTTCCAATATCAAAGTGAGAGCTCGGAGGGAAACTGTGAAGAATATTCAGATGTTTATGAAATAAACAAGTTTATACCCTATAGGCTGAGCTAGTCTTCTTGTGTGCTTTTTCACAAGCAAAATTTGTTAAAACATATTAAAACTTGTATTATTTGTCTATTGTGCTATAATAAATTACAACTAACTCAGGGGTTTAAAATAGGCTCCCATTGATTAACTCACGGTTGCATATATCAGAATTCTAGGTGGACTTGGCTGGGTTCTCTGCTTAAAGTCTCACAAGACCAAAATCAAGGTGCCAGTTAGCCTAAACTTTCATTTGTAGGTTCTGGAGAAGGATTTACTTTGCATATTAATTCAGGATATTGGAAAAAATCAGTTCCTGGGGTATATGTGATCCTTATTTTCTTCCTATCAGCCAACCAAGGAATTATGTAAGCCTGGTAAAAACTACTAAAGCCCCTAACAGGCCAAGAGCTAATTGATAACAAGAAAATAGGGATCTCAGTTATACAACCGTAAGAACTTCTAGTAGTACAACTTAATGACAAAACCATAGCTCTGACAATCCAATATTGTCAAGAATAATTGTTTTTCAATGACAAATCTATAGTCTACTGTAACATTTTTGATTAAATTTTAATGTTTGAATTGTTCTCTGAAATTGCAAGAAGAGGAAGTTAATAATCTTGATTATATAAGGAAGGTGAGAAATAAACTGTCTCCTATAGGTATCCCCCTATAGACCCATTTCTACCTCCACTTTTTTCTCCCTCCTTTAGCCCACTTGGAGTCCCTGTTATAAATGAGAATATTGATTCCAAGCTTCACAACATTGTGAAAAAAATGCACCAGAGAACAGCTCTCTACAAAGAAAAGCTGAAAGAGGGAGAAATATCCTCACCCGAAGCCAGCCCACCCACTGGTAAGAATTGTTCCCATGAAACACTGAGAAAAAGGAAATTATGAAGGGTCACATATTTTGCAAATTACTCAGTTTGGGTGTCTCCAGAATAGATCTTCAGACAATGATTAGATATGAACAGTTCATTCTGAGAGTAACCCAAGAAGGTAAAATTGACATGAACAACAGGTAAGGGAGTTAGACAAGGATGCATTAGTAAGAGGACAGGCAAGGATTTAGCTCAGCAGCACAAGTGCCTACCTGGCAAGTGCAAGATCTTGAGTTCAATCCCTGATACCAAAATAATTAATTAATTAATTAATAAGAGTGTCACGGGGGTCAGGAGGACTTGGGGCCTGATCTAATAGAAAAATTGTATGGACCAAACCTAAGAATTATCCTAATAAAAAGTGAGGCATGCTGTTATCTGCCCAGCATTTTAGGCAACTTGTTTCAGAAAACTCAGACAGAGAAACACAAGAAGCCCTTTGTAGATAATATTCATACCTAGTCCACACCTATCGACCACCCACAGAATTTCCATAGCAAGTTTTACTGTAGACATTAATTAAAAATATCTGTAATATGCATGATATAGATCATGAAAATACAAGAATACTACCTGAGTATCCAATGGAGCAAAGGACCTCAAAGGCAATTGCATAAGGGGAGGAATGACATCAACCTTTCTAATAATTACACATAGGTATTTATGAAAAACAAAAAAAACAATAAGTGGAGCACAAAAGTTATACATTGTCTGATCACATCTATGTAAAGTGTGTATGCATAAAAGTAAGAGAAGAGGCTGGGGATGTAGCTCAATGGTAAAGTGCTTGCCTAGCACGCACGAAGTCCTGAGTTCAAGCCCCAGTACCACCAAATAAATAAATAAATATAAAAATAAGAGAAGAAAATGTAATTGTTTAGTAACAGATACAACCAAATCAAGTGGGCTAGTTGAGGGTTTACTTATAGTTCTATAAAAGAAAGTTGTTATTTCAGAATGAACTAGGTATTACATAATAGTTTATTTTTAAAGAGACAAGCCTTAATAAATCATAGGTTGATAAAGATATATTGGAAAGAAAATGCTGAGTTTTATTTATCCAGTACTTGAAGGATATATGTGAAGAATGTATTTTAATATAAAACTTAAACCTAGCACATGACATATATTTATTTTGTGACACCTTATTAATGAGTTTTAAACTTGTGTATTTCTCAAATTCTAATGTATTTTTACTTAGATATTTTAATATATGCCACAGTATATAGTTAAGGTGCACAATATTTTGATATGTATTATGAAATAAGTACCATTATTCTAAACATCAGTTGTTTTGACTCATCTGCTTATATTAAAGAAAAGATGTTCAACTGTGTGCCTCCATCAGATCTAAACTTTTTGATCATTAAACTAACTTGTGTTAACCTATTAAAGTATTCCCTCTTTTTTTCCTTTAAAAAGAAAAGCCCACAACTGCACCAGCAACACAAGAAAGCGATTCTAATCTAAAAAAGGAGCACTACTATGGCATATGGTGTTGGCAATTCCAGAAGATGCCTCTGACAGAATACCTAAAGAGAATGAGACTTCCAAGAAGCATAGATTCACACACAGGTACCAGCAAAGGACATTCCACGGAGAGGGCTGGCTTTCACCTAAAACCTTTGCAACCTGAAGTTACAGATAAACTCTGTTTTGCCTAGCCTGTGTTCTGAATCAGTTGGAAAACTGTAATTTAAACTATATAATCTGCAAAAGATTGTTTCTCCTTTTGGTAAAGACAAGAGAGAAAACATCCCTGCCTATTTTTAAAAAGCAGTCTAAGGCTTACCCTATCCTTAATTACCTTTATAAAGAAAGCCCCAAAGCACTCAGCAATATGCATATTGATGAGCAAAGAAAGAATCATTGTAAAGTGTTCATCTTATTCCATAGCTTCACATGCTAATTATTCGAATCAAACGAACTCCTTCTCAGGGACTCCCATGGCAGAGGAAGGCAGTAGTAAAGGGATGTGGACTCTGTAATGGGCTAGTTCTCTGCTCTTCCCACTCAACACTGGACACAATTTGTGAGGATGTGGCCCTTCTCTCTGTGCCCTGGGCAAGCCTGCAGTTTAATTCCTGAAAAGGCAGAAACCTTGTACTACAGTGAGTTCTCAGCAAGGTCCTTTAGAATTCTCTTGTGTCTTCATGTGCCTCAATCAAAATGGTGCAGTTACGCATTGGGACAGATTCAGAGTGGCCAGGAGCCAGAAGGAAACTGGCCACTCTTGCAGAGCTGATAAGATGGATCACTTTCCATCCCTTGATAGCACAGTGCTTCCCACTCTGGAAGCAGAACTGTGTTAAATGTTTACAAGAGTTCCAGTTACAAATTGTGTATATCAAAGCGTGGGGTCTGAACTGGACCATATTAAGCAAGAGACTTTTTGTCATGTTTGTTCCGTGCCATTTGGATAACACTGGTTGCCATTTTTCCAGATCGACTCTATCTCCTGTGGCTCTTGATCGTCACCACTGCCTATAACTGGAATTGCTGGCTGATACCACTCCGTGTGGTCTTTCCCTATCAAACACCAGACAACACACACTACTGGCTTATTATAGACATCATATGTGATATCATCTACCTTTGTGATATGCTATTAATCCAGCCCAGACTCAAGTTCATAAGAGGAGGAGAAATAATAGTAAGTGAGATTTGAGAAAAGACATTGGCAAATGAATAATATCTATTTGGACAATAAAAAATGAATTAACATTTTCTAATCTAATGTTTAACTAGCTCTGCATGAATAGATCATTAATGACAGGAAACCATCAGTAAGAAGAAGGATGATGATAAAGTAACAACAAAACAATCACTGAGTGCCCATTATGTGCTGAAGAACATACATCTCCATATACCTCAGCTCCCTGATCTTTAAGATGCGAGTGCAATAGCCCCTTCCTGAGGTTGATAGGAACCTCAGGAACATTAAACACGTCACCTGCCTGAAGCTGTGCCTGATACCAAATGAGCACTAAATGTCATCAGACACTAGCTTTTTCACTGATTTATTTATAATGTCTCACTTTTCTTTTCAGTGACACTCAGAAAAAGATGCTAATATTCCCATTCAGAAATGAATAAATTGCTATATGGAGGCAGTAGATGACCTGCTCAGGGCCCAAAGGTGGAAAGCAGCAGATGCATGATTCAAACCCAGGCCTCACTTCTAAAATCAGGCTGGTTCAAATCAGTCAGTTTTTAAAAATTTGCTAATACTTGAAGATACAAAACTCATGCCAAGCCTGAACTGTCAACATCATGCATGTGTTTTACCTCAGTCATGTCTTTAAAATGCATAAATTATCAAAGCAAAAAAAATCATTTAGTATATTCTCCTAGTCATCAAGTCTCAGTCAGTGAAGCCATTGTTTCCTATTGCATTAGTCTGTCATGATTTCCGGTTTTTTTAAATACACAGTAATATTTCATTCATTATAGCCCACTCAGTGTTCTAAGGAAACAACCTGAAGATGTGAGAAAACACTGAATAATAATTCCTTTAAGACACAGACTATGTCTTGTATCATTATATAGCCAGCCCTGCACACAGTGCGGGGATGGTCTACAGAGTCAACCAAAAAGCCTAAGACTTAGATAATTCAGAAAAAAATAACTGAAGAAGTCAAGCTGGCATGATCCTTTAATCAGTGTAATTTCACAGTACAGCACAATATAGTGGCCACTAGGCACATGTATCTCCAAATCTAAATTTTAATTTTAACTAATTACAATTAAAATTCACATTTTCCATCCACACTACACATATTCTACTACTCATATGAGGTAATGCAGAAGATTTCTACCCTAGGAAACAAGCTGCTGGAAAGTGCTATATGGGACTGAAAGTGCTAGTAGGAGCCAAGCAAGTAATGTTTTTGTTTGTTTGTTTATTTGTTATTTTAAAGAGGAGCTCTCAGTATTTCTACCAAGAGAACCAAGCCACAGAGAGGAAAACATACATCCTGCCAATATGTGAAAATCACAAGCACATGGTCACAATTATTCTACTTTTTTCTTAATTTTTAAGAGAATAAAATCAAACAAAATAAAACAGTATAAAGTTGATCAAAACAAAACAGTGAAAACAATACAGGATTTCAAAGCAAGACAATAGGAAACCAACAATGCCTGCTACAAAGCCTCTTGTTGTCTTCAAAATAGCTGCCCAAACAATCAGACCTAATAAAATCAAATAAAACCAATCAGAACAAAATAGTGGATGCAATACAGGACTTCAAAACAAGATAATAGGAAATCATGTATTATATTTTATTATATATAATGGCTAAATAAATAAGTCCTATATTATGGCTACCATAATATATCTTGTTATCTTTGAAACAGCTGTCCATGCCATCAGACATAATAAAATCAAACCAAAAACATATAATAAAACCAATCAAAACAAAACAATGAAAATGATACAGCACTTTACAACAAAATAATAGGGAATTGTCAATGGCTACCACCTTCCTTTTATAGACGCTTCTTCTCTTCTCACTTTCATAGTATCTATTGTACACTTTGGCCCCCACTAACTCCTTCAGTTTTTTTATACTACAGAGACATGATGTTCACCTATGTAAGTCCAAACCATTTCACCCAAGAGCATGATCACAAGTTACATCCGTTTACCTACAAGAACTTCATGATTATTCTTTTTTAGCTGAGTAGCTTTCCACTATATAAAAATGTCCTATCTTTCTTGTCCATTCTGTGATTGATGGGCAAGATACTCCTGTTTTTTTTGGTTCCTTGTCACATAGAACATTATTTTCTCTCCTTTCACTTTTAGTCTATGAATTTCCATTCAAATTAATGTGTTTCTTGTATTTCACATATTGATGGATTTTGTTTCTTGACCCACTATGCCTGTGTTTCTTTTTATTGGTGAACTGAGGCTATCTACATTAATTGTTACAGCCAACATGCACTGCTTTTCTCTGCCATGATTTTTTCCTGCCACTGACTGCCTACTTTTCCCCTCCATTCAATTGTCTGCTCTGCTTGGTGATCCCACTCTGCTGCTATTCCTGAGATTGTGGTAATTTTTATCTCTCTCTAGAATATCTTCAGTACTCCTTGTAGGGTTGGTTTGATGGTCATGAATTCTTTCAGTTGTTCTTTGTCATGAGAATATCTTATTTCTCCATTAATTTTGAAAGATAGTTTTACAGGGTAGATCAGTCTGGGTTGAAAGTTGTTCTCTTTCAGGACTTGAAATACTTCAATCCAAGCTCTTCTTGACTTGATTGTTTGTATTGAGAAGCCTGTTGTGATTCTGATGGGTTTTCCTTTATAGGTGATCTGTTTATTTTCTCTAACAGCCTTTAATATTCTGTTCTCATGCTGAATTTCTGGGATCTTGATTATTACATGTCTGGGTGTAGACATTTTGATTATGGCTAATTACAATTCTATATGACTCTTATCTGCATATCAGGTCCTTTTCCTATGCTTGGGAAGTCTTCTGCTATTACTTCTGTAAATAGTTTCTACATCATTTGTGCTGACTCCTGCTTTTTCACTGACACCTATTATTCTTAAATTATTTTTCTTTGTGTCATCTTGTTATTGAATTATTTCCTACTTCCATGTTATTTTTAAGAGATCTTTCCTTTCACAATCACTGGTTGCCATCCTGTCTTCAAGGTCTGAAAGTCTGTCTTCAGTTTCTTTCAAAAAATGGTGCCAGTTTTCAATAGTTTTTATTTTCCTGGATATCTCTTTGAGTCTGTTTTATGCATTTCAATTATTCTCTATATTGTTCACTTAAGATCTCCCTTATTCTCCTATGCCTCCCTTTTTTTTATCTTTTTAGATAGACTCAGCAACTCTTTTATTATGTTTTTCATTTTTTCTTTTACCTGAGATAGTATTTCTGATCTGATTTCTTTTACAGTCTCATGAAGTAGTTTATTTACTTCAATTGCTATCATCTCACAAGTTTCAGGTTTTTGACTTGCACTTTCTTCTATGTCCATGTCTCCTGGACTTGCTCTGTTTGTAATGGAGGCCAAAGATTGCCTTTGTTCCTTCATCTTGACATTTTCCTGATTCCCTTCAGATAAGCATGTTGTGGGGTCTCAGGCACTTCCCATGTTGGCTACCTATTCACATTGTAGGAGGATGGGGCAAGCACTTGGGTTTCTCCTAACCCAGGTTCCCCAGGAGGCAGTGCGGTGTTGGGTGGGCTTCGCCAGACACTCATGGCTTCTCCAAGGCATGGCTGGCTGGTTCTCCTGGCCTGCACTGCCTGCCTGAGGAAGAGTTCCAATGGTTCCCCACCTACACATGGAGGCTATGCTGGCTTCTCCCCACCCATGCTGGTGACCCATGGGAGTGTTCCAATGGCACCCTGCATGCACACAAGGGCCAGGTTGGCTTCCAATTGTTCTATTTTTTAATGAATATCATATTTTCTGTTCTATCTTCTTTTCTTTTATCACTTTCCAGATTCATCACATTTCTCATAATCAAGTGCCTGGCCTAGCTCAAAATTGGCCTAGCTCAAAAATTGACATTCTTACCCATAAAAGAAAGTATCTTCTCTTGTATTTATTCTCAGTGTCAGAATTTCATAGTTAATCCAGTTAATCTAAGACAGAAATAGAAAAATATATTTTTGCAAGCACATGCCTAAATCACATAGCATCTACTTGTGAATCTGTGTAATGCTTGCCTTTGGACTGCTGTTCTCTGCTGACTTCCTTCTCACAAGTCGCAGCAAAGGCTGGCCACATGTCTTCTGATGTCACACAAGGGTGAACAGAGTGCCTCAGTGCATCACAGCTTAGGCTCATGTGTGTTTTGGGGGAAGAGACGTAGGCTCCTTTATCTTCTGGATATATTTCTTTCAACCTCTGGGAAATTTTATATTACAAAAATAAAGCTGAAAGGAAAATCTTGAATCATTTTTTATTTTTATTTTTATTTTTATTTTTATTTTTATTTTTATTTTTCTGGGTGGCATCCCCTACATTCAAAATCTTCCCTTAAAAGAAACCCTAAAGGCAAAAGCCAAAGCTATAGAAAAAAATCTACTTAAAATTTTCCTCGTGCAGACTGGAGCATTAGTTAACTCACCAGCACTGTCCCCAGAGCTTGCTGGCAGCTTGATGAATGATCATGATGGCACACAAACAAGAAGTAACAACACCAAAAAAGCACTAATTTCAACCTCCATTAAATGTACGAAGGGGAGAAAATCAATGTTTGACAAATGGAAAATGACAAAATCAGTAAAGGGAGACTTCTATTTTCAATTTTCTAAGAGACCTTTACACACAATGGAGTGTTAAAACCAAGAAAAATAACCAATAAAAACACATTCAATGGGTTTTATTTAAAATGCATTATCACAAAGCTACAAATACAGAGCAGGAGCTAATTGGTTTGTTTGTTCAAAAGAAATTTAATGGTTCCTTTAATTTAGAGTAAGTAGTTTCAGCCTGTGAAACTTGATTACATTTTTGGTACAAAATCTGTGCATACTGAGTCTCCAGTCTAAAGGTCCCACTGCATTGTCTATATTATCCTTGGTGTACATTATCAAATTATTCATTTATTTATTCAACATTTACTAAACAGTGACCAAGTAGTTGTACCTACCAGCTGTACTTATCTGTTTCACAAGATATATGGAAAATGGAAATATCAGAGATTCTAACAGGCACAATACAAGGAATCAGGGGGGTTTACAGTTTTTCCACATTTATTTGTGGTACCTATCTTCTCAAAGTGGTGCTACACAGAACAGAATTCTGAACATAAAACCAACAAAAATTTCTCTTGTATGTAATTACCCTTGTACATGGCAGAAATCAAATTGGACATGGCAGGGGGAACTATGTACATATAAGATATAAGACATCTCCACAACCCTTGATAGCCAAACCCATCAGTGAGAAGGATCCCCGGAATCTTTCAACACCAGCTACTGACAATGCCAATTGTTAAGCCTCTTTTACAGCCCACTGCTTTCAGCACTTTGTCCACACAGATGCCGTTTATCAACTGACCTGAAAAAATAATTCACCACTCCTTTCTCTATAGTCCATATGTTTTACTCATATTTCTGTTGATTAATTTCACCAAATAAATACTAGGCTAATTATCAGCTAGCAGAAACAATCAGATTAGAGTCAAATTTCACTTCTTAAATGCATTAACAACATTATTTGAAACAACTAAATTTACTCCTTCACTGTACACTTCGTTTTTCATACATCAAGAGAGAATAATAGCTACCTTATAAATCTATTTCAAAGATTAAATAAGACTGGATGCACACACAGCCATGTAGAAGAAGCACAGAAATGAATTAGAGGACTGGATGTCTACAGAGTTTTCGATTTTGTCTCCTATTTATGTATGTAGTTCTCTTTCTGACTTGGTAGTAAGTTTCTTGAAAGCACAGATAGTATTTGATTAATTTCCCTGTCTAACCTGGGAACTCATATATCCAGGATATATTTGTAGGAATGAATGCATGATAACATTGATTCAAGGATTTTCTTTCTTTATATAATTATTTAGTCTTCATTACAGTATTCTTTTTGAAATAGTTCTACTATCTGTTCTATGTAGAATTATAGAATTGTTTGTTTGCAGAGACGAATACTAAGTAAATATACCAGTATCTGAATAGAGCTTCTTCAAAATGGTTGAAAAAGGATTTAATGCAGTTAGCATATCCTCCTAACCCTGCCCTTAAGAATTGCATAATTATAAGGTTTAAAAGACAGAGAGAGAACTAAGTACGGTGACATTTTAAAAATAAGTGCCTAATTGTTACCGGTAAGCACACTGATCCTCCTAAGGCTAATGATGCCAAATTTATTAGAGCTCTAAAGAGAAGGGATTTTAAAATCACTAGGTGGCACTTTCTCTTAATCTGACAAGTTTTTAGTTGCATTTACATTTGTTCAATCATAGGATCACAGACAACTCTAAGAGCAAAGGGATAAGTGTGCTAAAAACATTCTTCCTGATTAAAGGGAGGATGCAGTATTTTAACTTAACAACTTAATACTCAAACTGTGTCTCCCTACCCCACAGAAGTATTGAAAGAATTGATCAGTTTACTCAAGCTTAGAACATGATTTAAAAGACATCAACTTAAACTTACTTGTGTTCACCTGTGACTTGGTAAATCATTTCATTTCAGAGTACAAATCATTAAATAAGGACATCTTATGTTTCCAAATGTATTTGAGTAAAATTACATGTGTGAAGATGGGTAAAAATTATTGACAAAAAAAGGGGGAGAGGGAGTAGAAATTGGGAAGTTGACTAACCAATTGTTAACGTTACTCAGCAGTAGTATAAAACTCCTGAATTTAAGCAGCATGGATGGATAATTGTTACACAATGCTGTTCCTATATGTCCACATTCCAGCACTTGTATCAATGAGCCAAAAATATGTAAGACATTTTTTCTTACATATAACTAAAACATATGAATGTAAACCTAATATTAACTCTTTTACGTATGAATGTTGTTATTAATCCTCCATTCATCAACCACATATAATGCATTTGTTAAATACTGTCTCTGTGCCACACATTATTAAGAACTGAGAAAACAGAGGTCAAAGATAGGTATCTTACACAGCTCAGGTATGTAGGAAAGACAAGCAAAAGGAAAATGGTGGAATTCTATGATGCAAATCTTGACAAAGGTAAGTGCAGGGTGCTCTGAGGCTTGGAGCAAACCAACTGAATGAAAAGATACTCATTCCAGGGTATAGAATTATCTGTACCCTCTTTCCCCTGGCAAAACACTGTCACTCCCTGGGCTCTGGAGACAGTATGACCAAAGGGTTAGGTTGAGAACCTCTGATGCAGCTGAGGAACTGCTAAATAGAGTAGGGAAGAAGGGCTGCAGGAGGTGCCTGAGATTCAGAAATTAAAGTCTTGAGTGCCAGGAATGCTATTTTTTCTTAAAATCATATTAGGATTTGACAGACCTACAGACTGTTAAGTACTCTGATTTAGAGATCATGTGCCTGTGCTTGAAAGTGCATAGAGTAGAGCAAGATATAAGGCAGGGAGAGCATTGGCAACAGGAAAAAAATCAACACAAAATTTTAGGAAAAAGCATCTGTAGAACTTAGTTGCTGGTTGGAGAGAGCTGAGAGAGCAGTCTAGAATCACTAGCCAGGGTCAGTAAGGATGCTTATTGGATACGCAATTGAAGGAGTGAGGTCACATTAAAGGAAGCAGAGAATGATGATTAATCCAAGTTGAGCGCAAAGAGCAAGAAAGTATTATAGGTAGAAGTAGACATTCACTAGGCTGGATATATATAACGGTCTTTGAAATAACAAAAGTGTGTAAAATTTCTCAGAAAGTAAGTATAAAGAGGAAAGAGAAGAAATTCAAGTCATGGGCAGCATCAACTTTTACATGGCTAGTGCAAGAGTCCTAGAAGGATAACAAAAAGGTGGAAGTTAAGAAGTAAAAGGAGCCAAAAGTAACATTGATTGTTTCAAGGGCAAAGTTGTCAAATGCTTCAAAAACTTTCACTCATTCCTTCCTCCCTGTTCCTTCATCTCTTCATCCCTCAATGTGTATTGGATTCTTACAGTATATTCCAAGCACCATGTACATACGTTTGCTTAATGAAGTCATCCGTCTTCAGACAGGTTACCTTTTAATCACACGGATGATTTTAAACAAATGAGCTAAGGCATATATGTACCCTTTCAAAGTTTGGTGAGGGCCATACAGCATGCTGAGTATAGGAAAGGATCCCCTGAATATGATAATTAGCAAGTTATTGTTGGGCTTAGCACGATTAGTCTCATAAGAGAGAAGTGAGAAGAAGCCAAAGTGTCAAAAATTACCATGGCTTAAGGATAAATTTGAGGAAGGTTTGAAACTGAAGCAATGTAGATGACTAGCTGGAGAATCTCAACCCTGACAAACACTGGGGCAAAAGTGTATTTTGCTTCACAATGTGAAAAGATAGACCATATTTATAGACTGGGATTGAAAGGGTCCAGAAGATAGAAATAGCTATAAATACAAGAAGTGAAAAAATAATTAATGAAATTGTCATAAATATATTTCAGGTGGATTCAAATGAGCTGAAGAGACACTACAGAAGTTCTACAAAATTTCAAGTGGGTGACTTCCAAATAATTTCAAGTAATCTATTACCATTTTAAATATAATTTCTATAAATATATCATCTTCCTTCATAATAAAATTTCATAAAGATGATATTTTTCTTAAACGAGAGACCTCAAGTTTTTATTATTAATAACTTCATGATATGTTCCCTTGTATGTACAAATGGTTAATTCAATATATGGGCCATTATTAAGCAGATTAATTAAGTTAGTGCCCACATTTGAATTCTGAGTTAGTATTGTCTGCAGAATTCTAGTCTCTAATTCTTGTAGCATGAGTATAAAAGGATGCAAACTTGTTTCTAAATTCATTTCTTTCTTGTTCATATAAGCAAAACAAAAATAGAAAGAAACATCTTCCTTTCCTCATATAACAATACACTCTTATGTTTTATTATTCTGATAACTTACAAAATATTTTCTTACCTTTTATTTTTTCTATGAACTCTGAGAAATAAGTAGAGATCAAGGGTTATTCAAAGTTACTCAATCCATATGTATAAACTTTAGCCTCCCACCATAAGGACAAATTAGTCACCTTGAATTTTATTTTGAAAAACACAAATTTGGGTTTAAGCTCCAAATTTTCCATATTATCAATCTTCAGTGATTCAATTTGTCTTTATATCCAACTAATTTTCTTTGTAAAGCATCATCAACTATTAGACGTATTCATAAAAGACCTACACTACTTTATGAGTGCCACAAAGACAATAAATATTCTTTTTAAGAACCACACAGCGTTTTCCAAACTCTTAATACAGTACTTATTTGAATTTGAATAAGGGCAAAATTAATTTGTGTATCTAACTTGTGTTTATTACTGTAAAATCTTACATTTATTTATTTGTGCTCACTTCTTTTGAATAACCTTAGTACATCCTGCCTGTCTTATGTCATTTCATGATAGATATTTTTAGTGGTTGGTTATTCTACTATAAGACTAACTTTTGTGAACAAAATAATATCCTACCACTATTTCAAGAGTCCAACATGCTTTATAAAGTGCCTTGAATGGAGCTTGATGTTAATTGCCAATCCATTCAATTTTCTACAATTAAATAAAACATGTCATTCTCTGTCTCTGTACGCCAATGGTTAGTATTGAAAATGGCTGTTGACTATCTGCATAGAGAAGTTAAGTTGGAAGCTGAGCAATGGGATAGAAAGTAGGTAAAAATGATCATTGTGATATGAGCCAGAATCCACAGGTTCCAGAGTAACACTAGTCAGGTCAATAGTATCATGTGTCTGCTTTATTATTTGTAAGACATTATTTTAGTAAATGTTCTTGTATGCTGTTTCTGTTATACAAGAAACCCAAAATACAAATAAAGAGAAAAATAAAATATAACAGGAATAGAAAGATCTTTTTGCAAAAGGGGAGGGGATGAAGAGATAGCAGAGGGAAAAGGGGAATGAACACAGAACTGAGACGTGGTATGTGCATGTACCAACTCCCCATGAGGAAGGTGGGCACTATGTACTGCAAACATGTACTAACGAAAGATAGTAATAAAAGATAAAAATTGAAAAAAATAAGAAAAGATATCTGCAGGGTAAAATGATGAGGTTCCATGATATGATGCAATTCCTAAACCAGTACTGTCAATATTTCATAATAGCTAAACTGGTTAACACAAAATGCAAGTTCCACCTCTATTCAGTAGAGATTACATTTGAAATTATTATACAACTAATTACCTCAATTCTGTAAATATATATATATACCCTTAAAATATGCTCCTAACAACTCTTAATTGTCTTAAGATAGCTTAAATTTATTTAATGTACCCAGTGTTCAAGACCACATAAAAGTTAGTGAAAATAAATAATGTTATATAAAAGAATTTCCTGGGGCTGGGGCTATAGTTCAGTGGCACAGTGCCTGCCTGGCAAGTGCAAGGTCCTGATTTCAATTCCCAGTACAAAAAAAAAATTTTCTTTCAGTTACTGTGGTCAGGAAAATATGCAAGTGTGATGTTGTTAATTCAGAATTATCAGCATGTGAGAAGGCCAGAATGATGTAAATTCAGGACAAATTTTAAAAATCTATGTTCTTGAATAGTAAAGAGAAGGGATTTATTTCTCTTCTCTCTCTTAGCCTGCATTCTCTGATACTTACACAGAGGTTAGTTGGTAGCAAAAAAGTCCACATCAGTAGAAAACATTGAATAATGTAAAAGAACTATACCAGTATACCCCACTCCAAACACTGGAGAATTGGTTGGAATACAAAAATATATCATCACTTAGGTGAACATGCATTGGTTTCAAACACAATCAAAAATAGACTTGATTTTTAGTTCCAGACTCATATTAAAAAGACTATTAAAATGTATCTTAACATTACCAACCATATCATCACTGAAGTGTCTGCGAAAGCTCACAGGAAATGTGGTGCCTAAGGAGAAATCAGATGTGTGAAAGTGGAAATGAAATACACTGAAAGCAGCCTTCAAAACAGTGATCTTGTTTTCATGGTGCTAAAACACCTTCAATGGCACCACACATATTTACCAACAAATATTTCATTGTAACTGACCAACTTTTAGATTCATTTGGTATGAATGCATTGATGACCCCCAAAAGGATGTAGCCATTACATAATTCCTAATGTCTTCTTCCAACAGTTGGATGTGGCATCAATATTACCATTTGAAGTTTTCTACCTCTTCTTTGGCTATAATACAATGTTTAGAGCAAACAGGATGTTGAAGGTAAGCTACCTATATGTAATTGCCTTATAATGGAAATCTTGAAGCAAGTTAAATATCCTAATATTACCTATATTCCTAATCTTTTCCAAACTTTTCTCCATTAATGTTATGAATATTTAAATAAATGAAAGAAAAAAATGTCATTGCTTCTCCTGATGGAAATGGCTCCTGTTTGTTTTTATTCAATCTTTTAACATGTATTCTTATAATCAAAGATAGAAATTATTTTGTAATTCTAAATACTACTGTAATTACAAATGAATATTTCACAGTTTTTAATTTGTCCTTTTTTATCAGACAGTTATTCAGTGACTGAAATATGACTAAAAATAAAGGAATGAAAGTAGAATTACTAAGCAATTCTAAGTTTTCTTACTTATCTAAAATTCTATAATTCTAGAAAAAGTGAAAGCATATTTTTACATCACAAAATTATATACATACTTAGATATAACTAAAATATTCATTAAGAGAAAAATAATTATACCTACAGTCTACATAATAGAATACTTTGTAGCTTCAAAAATATTTTTAAAAAGAAATTTTCCGGGGCTGGGGATTTAGCTCAGAGGCATAAGCGCCTGCCTGGCAAGCACGAGGTCATGAGTGTTCGATCTCTGGTACCAAAAAAAGAGAGAGAGAGACACACACACACACACAGAGAGAGAGAGAGAGAAAGAAAATAAAGCAAGAAATTCTAGAAGTTTGGAAGTGTACTAAAATGCCTGCCTAAAGGAGAGGACCACTAAACAGGGTTTTGATGTTTTTTTAGAGACAGATGAATAAAATCATTTCTTGTAACAATTAAACTGTATTTTTATATAGTTTTATCTAAATAGATCTACCTAAGACTAACATACTTTTGTATTCTTTTTTGCTTCTTTTTTACATAGTATACTTCATTTTTTGAGTTCAATCATCATCTAGAGTCCATAATGGACAAAGCATATATCTACAGGTAAAGTCTACATGTACACACTTGTGGGAAGTAAAGCTGCGAAGACACAGCATTTTAGGCAGCTTTTGGGGGACAGATGACCATGCTGCTCAACAAAAGTAGATCATTTCAGATTTTGACTGTGTAAAATACAAGTGTGTGTTCCAAAACGGGTCTAGCTATTTCAAGTGAGATAAAAGTGTGAAAATCATATCAGATTTCGGAAAACTCTAGGCTTTAAAATAGGACTTACCCATTTCAGCCAAAACAAGGGCAAATAAATGTGTTCTTTTGCAAGTTGACTTTAGAGCTCTCTCATGCCGCTTCACCCCTGATCTACTTGCACTCATTCAGTGCTCTGAAGCTCACTTGCACACCGACCTCTAGTCACAGCTCCTTGTAGCATAACATCCCACGGGCTTTTCAGGGATACCTAGTTAAATCAGTGTGGCGTATTTTACGGGACTAAAAATGGAGAGGTGACCCTTGAGGCGTGTCTTTCACAGAGTTGACTCAGGCCATCTGTGAAAAAGAGAGACGGATTTTGTTTACACTCTGTCAGTCCCAGTCAAGACACTGCAGCTAGACACCATGCGATGACACCATCACTTTCTACTGTGCTAATGAGAGTTAGCAGCTTGCAAATCTGAAGCAAGGAGGCTCAGTGGAGACTTAAAGGAAAAGAAAATGTTAAATGGGCTGTGTTCCAGGAACAACATGAATCCTAACTTTGTATTTATTCTCTCTGACAGAGTCATTCGAACCACTGGATACTTGCTATTTATTCTGCACATTAATGCCTGTGTTTATTACTGGGCTTCAAACTATGAAGGAATTGGCACAACAAAATGGGTGTACAATGGTGAAGGAAACAAGTGAGTTATAATTTTGAAAGACACTCAATGATTCTTTTAATTTTCTGTTTCAAGGGATGAATGTTAAATCAGTGTTCTTTTATCTATCACAACCCATTCATGGGGAGTAAAACTTCTTCAAGAAGTCACTATGTTTTGAAGTGAAATAGAATGTAAGAGAATAGAACAGAAATTTCAGAGTCTCCCTGACAGTAGAGGAGTGTGTGTATGTGTGTGTGCATGTGTGTGCATGTGTGTGTGCATGTGTGTGTGTGTGTGTGTGTGTGTGTGTGTGCGTGTTGTTCTCGGTTAGCCTGTGATATGTATTTCTTAGTCTGGATCATGATAAAAAAAGGTTTGGAAGTCTCAACTCTAGATAACTCACTAGTAGGGTAACTTTTAATAACTCAAATGCTGGTTGGTAGTAATGAACACTGTTAATTATTTAGAGGACAGGTGCAGTGGCTAATTAGTTTATCTCTGAACAGTTTTATGGGTTTATGAGTCAGCTGTAACCACTAACTCAATTAAACACTTAGACAATAACAAGGATCATAAATTAAACTTGACAATTAGGTGTACAAGTGTCCCAGGAAAAAGAGAAACCATTTTTTTAAAAATCAGTGCATTTGAATTACAACTTAATAATGGCAACTAGATGTTTATTTGTTTGTTTGTTTGTTTGTTTGTAGTAGAGAAATTTGCTTTTGGGTTGGGATACAGCTCAGCAGCATAGCACGTGCCTGCCAAGCGCGAGCTCATGAGTTTGATTCCTGGTACCAAAAAAAAAAGAGAGAGAGAGAGAAACAGACAGACAGACAGACAGACAGAAAGAAAGAAAGAAAGAAATTTCCTTGTGGTAGATAAGAATCTATAGACACCACTAACTTTCTGCTCTACTGAAATGATATTGAGCCTGTTACAGAGCACTGTCCTTGCTGAAAAACAGTAAGTCCCAGCATTTCTTCAGAGGGCAACACAGTGCAACCTTACGACAAAGAACAATTACTGGAGACAGCAAAGAGGGTGAAAATATCTACAAAATTGCACACTACCGAAAGTGAGTTTAATATATGTAGGAGCTATATAACATTTCTTGAACTTTTAACCAGAACTGATTTGATGAAACAAAATCAGAAGATTCCCAGATTGGAAAACAATACACACACACACACATAAAGGGAACCCATTCCAGACAAGTTTCTACAAAATCTATAACATGATAACTAAAATTTATTACTAAATAATTCTCTTTAAAATTTGAATTAATTTATATATGATTTACTTTGATATAAATAATTTTTACAAAAAAATTAAGATATCCACAGTGTTAAATACATACTCACCATGAAGGCTGAAACTACAGAATACTGACACCAAGTATTGGGATAAGACTGACAATGCCAGTTGCTACAATAAGTTGGAGTTATTGGAACTCTTATACACTGTTGGCAAGAATGTAAAATGATGTAACTATCTCAGGAAGACCTCACCAATTCCTTTCACAATTAAACATACACTTACTTTACCACTCAAAAAGCCTAGAGATTTACCCAGGAGAAATTACAACAGTACCCAGAGAAAAATATTTGTACAAAAATATGCATAGAAGCCCTACTCATAATAAGTAAAAACTTGACAGCTTAGGTTATTCATCAATAGATAAGCAAACAAACTATCATATGTACATATGCATATACTACTACTAATACAAAGGAATAAATGACTGATGCACACAACATAAATAACTCACAAAATCATTACACTGAGTGAAGCCAATTTTGCACAAAAACATACATACTGTATGATTTAGTTTACCTCAAATTTTAAAATGGACAAAACTAATCTATAGTAGAAAAAAAGAAGTTAATGCTCCTGGGGAACTGGGGACAAGGACTGAACGAGAAAAGCCAAAAGAATTCTTTCTTTTTTAAAATTTTATTTATTTAAAGAAAAAAACAATACAGTAAAAACAATGATACAGAGTTTGAAAACAAGAAATAGGAAATTAACAGTGCTTCATATATTGCATATTGTTATCTTCAAAGTACTTGCTCAGATTACAAGATATAGGCATGCAAAATTGGTCAGACAGTGTAATCACAGGCAGTTCTTTCCAATTAATTAATAGAAATTAGTAGTGTAATTATCTAGCTATCTTGTGTATATGTATGCATATATATTCATATACATATGTATCATACATATTTTTTCTTTTCCCTTCCTTCTTTTCTCCTTTCCCCCAACCCATTCCTTGTTCTTTCCCATTTCATACCCTTTCACTATATCTATTGTACTTTTTGAATCTTATTTACCCTGTCAGTTTCTTACACTAAGGAGACAATATGATGTTTATACATGTGAGTCTAATTTATTTCCTTTATTATCATGGTCTCTAACTGCATCCATTTACCTATAGAAGCTTCAAGTTTTTCCTTCTTTATAGCTGAGTAGTACTCTATTGTATAGAAATGCCACATTTTTTATCTATTCCTCAGTTGATGGGCATTTGAGTTGTTTACAAGATATAGCTATTATAAATTGTGCTTCTATAAACATGGGTGCACATATACATATATGTATATATGTATGATAATTTTAATTCATCTGAGAAAATACCCAAAAAGGGAATAGGTGTGCAAATGGAACTTCCAATCCTAGTTCATTGAGATGTCTTCACATTGATTTCTACAGTGGTTGTACCAGTCTACACTACTACCAGGTAGAGAAAGTTGCCTTTTTCCCCACAGCTCCACCAGCATTTGTTATTGGTTGATTTCTGGATGACAGACATTCTTTCTGGAGTGAAATGAAATCTCAGTGTTGTTCTAATTTGCATTTGAGTATTTTCTTGAGTGATGCCAATATTCTTTGTCTTGATAGGTATTTGAGTTACACAGGTATAGGCATTTCTCAAAAATTCATCTGATGATAAAATGCTTATGATATACCAGTAGCAATTCTATACATTAACAATGAAATATACAAAAGGGAAATTGAGAAATAATCTCTTTTTTGATACAATAGTATCAAAAAATAACATATTAGGAGGTCCAAGACTTGTAGATGAAAAAACTACAAAACAGAAATGAAAACTACTGAAGCAGATGCAAGTAAATCAAAAGATATGGAAGAGTTAATATTGTTAAAGTGTTCAACTATTCAAAAGGATCTATGCATTCAATAAAAACCATATCAAAACTATAATAGCCTTTTTTTAGAAATAAGATAAACAAATCAAAATCCATATGGAATCAAAAAGGCCCCAAATGTCTAATGCAATTTTTAGCAAAAACAGCAAAGGTAAAATCATCACACATCCATATTTCAAAGTATATTACATAACTATAATAATCAAAATAGTATGATACTGGCATAAAACAGATATGGACCAACAGAACAAAAAAAAAGAGCCCAGAAATGAACCAGCATATACATAGGTGGTCAACAGCTCTTGACAAGAGTGCCAAGAATACACAGCAGGAAAGGCAATCTCTTCAATAAAGGGTGTTAGGAAAACTGTAAGTCCACATGCAAAAGGACAAAAATAGGTACTTATCTTATACCATCCACAAAAAATCAACTCAAATAAAGACTTACATGTGATATCTACAATGAGAAAACTTCTAGAAAAAAACATAGTGGGGAAAACCCTCTGATCTTGGTCTAAATAATGATATTTTGGATGTCACCCCAAAAACACAAGCAAAAAAATATAGACAACTGGGTTTTGTGGCAGATTAATTAATGGTCAGTTTGAGAGGGAACACCCAGCTGAAGTGAGTCAGTGTGGCTGCAGGTGTGGAGGATCCACCTGAGGATTGTTAGTGGAATGTCATAAAAAGAACAGAAAGGGAAGATGGCAGGCTCTGATTTCCCAGAATAAGGATTATTGTTTCTCCTAAAATGAACTCCTTCATTCCCCTCAGAGAAGGAACTTAGGTCCTCACTGTTGCAGGGATGGTTGCTGCTCTTTTTGGTAGAGCTCTGGCCTTTTCCTGGCTCCAGTGCAGATCCCTCAGCCCCTGGCACAGATCCTTCACCCTGCAAGCCCTCGCTTTCTAGTTTCCACCACCGGCTGTTGGGCCTTCCCAGCGCACATCTTTGATACAGAATTCCATAAGACATTGCCCCAGGCTCCAGGCCCTTGGTTGAATTCTTTGGATCTCTCCCTTCGATTAGACAGATCTCTTGCACTCTCCTGCATTTGACTTTTGGGGAGAATATTATAAGATACGTCTATAAGTTTATGTGTCCTGTAATAAACCTATTCCCTTGCAAATCTTGTTATAATAGGTTTACATCATACTATAAAGCTTCTACACAGCAAAAAACTTTTAAAAATAAATGAAAAGGCAATCTACTAGATCAAAGAAAATATTTACATGCCTTATATCTGTCATAGGTTAACATGCAAAATACATAAGACATTCAAACAATTTAACAGCAAAAATTTTAATCAACAAAAGACATGAAAAGACATTTCTTAGAAGACATACTAATGGTTAATGCATGATAATGTACTCAATATTATTAAACAACAATGAGATATCATCTCACCCCACTAGGAATGTCCATAGTCAAAAAGACAAAAAATAAATGCTGGCAAGAATGCAGAAAACTCTGTTGACAGGATTGTAAATTAGTATAGCCAGTATAGAAACAGTATGATAGTTCCTCAAAACGATGTAAAAAATTTTTGGCTTTTTTATTATAGCCATAGTGACTAGGATGCGATATATTGTTATAGTTTTGATTTACATTTCATTACATTATTCATTACATTACATGATTTACATTACATTACATTACATTACATTACATTAGAAAAGCTCAGCACTTTTTCTTATACTTGTTGGATATTTGTGTATCTTCTTCTAAGAAATATTTATTCAAATTATGTCCTGTTCTAATCAGATTGTTTCTTAATTTTGCTGCTAGTTATTTTTAGTTCTTTATGTATTCATAGAGGAAGAATTCCTATTTTTACATTAAACATTTTAATTTTATGTCAAATATTGTCTTACTGATTTAATTTGGAGCTGATAATATGTGTGTACATGTATGTATGTGTGATGTATTTCATCTATTATAAAGTTAATAGTTATATAGTTTATGTATTAAATCAGCCAGATAGACTCTCCTTGAAAAGATCTGTCTTGGAAGGTGTGCATTTTAGAGATGGACACACTTGACTAATTAAGTCAATCCCAGAAAATCAATATGAAGTCATCTAATTAAATTACAAATCTTACCTTTGGTTGTGCATGTCTGGTTGTAAGACGTGGCTGAGAAAAGAATCACAAAGTAAACCACAAAGAATCAGGGCAGAAAACTTCCAATTAACATAGCAGACTATGTAATACAAAAGAAAAAGTCTAAGGTTAGCCCTTGAGATTTGGATAATCAGTGCCAAAATTTCACATTTGATTGCTACTATAAAGAGGAAAAGGAAAGAAAATGATTCATGTGTTGTTCTTATTAACACTGCAATGACATTAGAAAGGACAAGAATTCCAATACTTAACAAAGAATTGGCCCTTTGCAGAAAATCCAGTCCCTCCTGACTCTTGGGGAGTACTGGGTTTAATAAATTTCTTAATTTTAAAGATAACCACAAGTCCAAGACCTGTGACCAAAATAAATTAGGTAACAGGAAATTATAAATTGGAATTTTTTAAGTTAAAATGTAATTTATAAACTTACTTCAACACTTCTTCAAGGTGGTTCTCTTTGACATCAAGTTCACTACAATATTAAAGTCCAGGGAAGCTTGCTAGAAGAAAATTACACAGTGGTATATTTTAATTCTCTTGGCACACTAGTTTCAAACCTTACAAAAAAGTTAATTATTTTTTCTGTTCCCATAACCATTATGTTTAAAAAAATCACATGTCCTTCAAAAGATATTGAATTTGAATATGAATGATTTCTTTTTAGATTTCTTTTTATTTGAATATTGACTTCAACCTCAATTTGTTTCATTCTTTTAAACCCCAACTTTTTACTATTTTAAGATCTGAAAATTATAAGTTATTTTGTTTTCACAAGAAAAACATTACTTTATTCAAAGATTAATGCATAATTATCTACAGTGCTAATGTTGCAGCTGGAATATGAAACATAAGCCTACATAGAAGGTTACATATCACATGGTTCCCCTTAGATAGAGACCCAAAATATATATAATTTAAAGAGTAAACAAAATAAAAGAAAGGTGGGGAAAACAGGGAGATAGACACTGTGGAAATTAAAGGGACCTGAAGCAAGGAAGGAGAGCAATAAAAATGATCAAAATATGAATGTACCAATTCCCCAAAACAAATTTAATTATGGTATATCATAAACATATACTAATAAAATATTTTAAAAATAAATAACAAAGAGGAAAAAATAAGGAAATATGAGAATAATGAGGACAGGATTCTGTAAAATGTGCTGATTCTCAGTACCAAAAAAAAAAGATGCTTCTTTTCTGTGTCTATCCCAGATATTAGGACAGCTAGTTGAGACCCACTAAATCCAGGAAATATGGAATATCCTATGGTCTAAGTCTATAAAATATCTGGAAATTGTCTTTATATACAGGACTTTCTTTGAAGTATTTAGTGGAAACGTCTGACCCAGGGTAGATTAACAGAACTGCATAGAGCATAAAATAGTATGCTTTCGCACAAAAATTATAATGTATAACTGGCATTACAAAGTGAGGTTGTAATACCAAGTTCCATCCCTACCTATGAACTCCACGAAACTCATAGTAAAGTATAGCTAAATGACCAGTGTAGGTTCTGTCTAATCCTTGTCATTCTTTTCTGATCCTCTTCCTATCTGTGTTGCCATGATCTCGATCTCTCCATTTTTCAACTGTTTGAGTTATGACAAAATCTATGTCAAGTACATTTCTAAGCATATTTGACTTTATTCAATACTAAATTTCTATTTAAATTGCCTATTATATCTGAAAGTAATTTCTCTATTACGATGGAGCTCAGTTCTCTCCTCTGTCTCTGTCACTATTTGTATAGTCAATAACACAATAAGATGTAGGTAGAAACTATGGAAAACATATTTATTTGTTCTATTTTCTGTTAGTAGAAACTGTATCCAAGCTATAAAATATTCTCCCATCTGTATAAGTACACTTAATCTCTACAATATTCCTCGTAAGTCATTGGTATGATAGTTTAAAGATGGCCTCAAAGTTTTTGACTGTCCTCTCACTGAGAGACAAATTTCTCTTTCCTTGAATCTGAGCAGGTCTCAGTGATTTGCCTCACAAATATAATATAGTGGGAAAATAATATGCTATAGAACCTATGGGTTCTAGGAAACCTTTCAGCTACTTCCTGGGATGCTCAGAGTAAACCGGCTGCCACGTTATCTCATCTACCCTGAGACCGCCATGTAATGAGGAAGCTCAAAATAGTCACATTAAGAGGCTAAACGGAAAAGGAGATAGCCAACCAGCCCCAGTTGTTCTGTTCATCTCCACACAGACTCAAAAATGTGAAGGAAGATGCTACCTTAGGTATTCCAAGTAAATATAGTATAGAGAAGGACAGAGAAACACAAACAACAGTAAAAATCAAGGCCCCAGACAACTGGCCTCAATCATATCTTTCCAGGTGTCTCCAGGCATTCAAGTCAACCCAACTAGGGCCCATTCTTCGTGGAGTGGGGATGAATGATTCTTCTGCATCTTGCACAAATTATTGACCTACAAAACTTGAGCCTAACAAAATAGTGGTTGTTTTATACTACTAAGTTCTGAAAACAGTTAGTAACCCGCCCCCCCTTGGGTATAATTGCTTAGTCATTTCACAGTGTTTATTAACTTCACATTAGCCTGTACAGTGTTTGCTAGTGCTGCCTACGGAAACAAAATCTTAATGAGGAGAAATTTCTTATAATGTAGTAATAATCTATGCTTCCAAGCAAAACTGCATTTCAATGATATAAAAAAAGGGAATATGTATTTTCTGTTTTTCACAGGTATCTGAGGTGTTATTATTGGGCAGTTCGAAGTTTAATTACCATTGGAGGCCTTCCAGAGCCACAAAATTTATTTGAAATTGTTTTTCAACTCTTGAATTTCTTCTCTGGAGTTTTTGTATTCTCCAGTCTAATAGGTCAGGTAAGTTGAATCTGAATCCCTAGATACAGTATTTTTGAAAAGTTAGCAACTTTATGGAAAAAAATTTAGAAGTATCTAATTATTTTACTCTTCTTTCTACCCCTACTCTTTCATTTCTCTTTCCTTGTTCTCCTTTTACTGCCTTTTGCCTATTTTAATGTTGAGGAGGTGGATATAACTGGGAAAACATTGCTTTTCCATTTTTAAGCTATTAAATTTATCTAAGACCTATTAGCAAGATTCATTAGTTTATTCTCTCAGAGAAAGTTATTTCTTAGTTAGCTTTCCACTTGAAGCTTTCTAAAAACAGTTTATAACCCTCTTATTTAATTAAACTTGCAAAACCACTAGGTTAAAATCAACTTCAAGTTCATTTAAACCAGAAACTATAAAATGGCATTGTAAACAATTGATAAATCATTGCTACACAGAGTTTATTATAGCATCTTGTCTTATTCTCAAATAATCACAATCTGTTACACAAGAACACAAGTACATAAATAATGATAATGCAAAGCCATTCGCATTTACAAGGAAAAGAACCTAAAATCTTTGTGAATTCCCAGACTCACAAGAAATAAAAAGTTCAACAGCATAGCATCTTTAGAAGTCATAAGTCCTTGGAGAGCACTTTACATACCACATGTTAGAGCAAAAAAGCCATGTTGAGAAGTGTACCAGATGAAAATTTAGACTAAGTTACAAAATGATTATTCCTATGAGAGAAATAATTGGTTCCCCACTCACCACATTCTCAGTACTATGAATGAAACTCGTTTTCAAACAAAATTTGGCATAATTTGTTCTAGTATTTGACATTGTTCGAAAATGATCAAAACTCCAGCAACATATTTATGGATATTAAGGGTCTGCTACACATGGAGTTTGGAAGCAATCTATTAATAGTTGAGAAAAAGGGAACTTCCCAGAAGGTTTCATGGCACAAAATGCATTTGAAGTCCCTTCAAAAATCAGGTTGTACTCACTAAGCACAGATAGGTAAGGCAATTGATCAGGAACAGTGTGCAAAAAGATGTCAACAATAAAGCACAAGACAATATTTCAGAAAATGGAAAACATTCCAGAATAACAGGAGTGAAGGACACTAGCAAATAAGAGGTAAGTGTAGTGATAAGATATTTTAAAGGGAAGATTTTGAGTGCAGAAGACTGATTAAAATATGCTATGAATTGGAAAAGGTGATACTGACTTAAAATATAATTTTACTGTTATTTAGGTATGGTAAGACTAACAGGTCAGGGAGACTTACCAGTAAAATATCATTCATTACACTCACAGATCCCAGCAGGAAGACGCCCACCACACCACAAGGAGGGGTAGAACGAACAAGGAAGCACCAGGGGAGGAGCAGGCGAGGCAGGGTGAGCGGTATGAGAGCTGGACAGCTGATGAGTTCCGGAGGCTCTGGGGAGTAGCGCTGTCTGGGACCTGGCACTGGGGGACAGGACAGGTGAATAAGGCATGAGTGTTAGAGGACCCTGGTGAGAAGACAGTGTGAGTATGGGCTCTGCACAGGTTAGTTTGCATGTGAAAGACACTCTCAAGAGAGTTGGTCACAATCTCCTTGAATTAACTAACCTTATGAAGGGAAATATGGCCCTAGGTAAGGATGGGCCCAGATAGCAGCACCTCAGGGTACAGGAAATAAAGACACGGTTAATACAGATACCCAGGCAACTCTTGCCTGACATGTCAGTGACCTGGAGAGAGAGTGTGTAAAGGAAACCCCACTTAGAAAAATATTTAGATATTAGAAAATGAACATCAGGCAGTTAAAAACTTAATATAAAATGTTACAATCTTCTTGGCCAGGGACATTGTGTCAGTAGCTGAAATAAGAATTTGGAGAGAAATTCAATTCAAATCAACCTGAACGTAAACAGCAAAAATCACATTATTTTGTAATTTCTCACAAAGTCAGTGTGATTAGTCACATTACTGTCATTGTTTTCTCAAGTTTAGAGGAAACTTCAACTTAAATAAATTAAGAGGCAGCTAAATATGGTAGTACATACTTGAAATCCCAGCCTTCTGGGAGGCTGAGGCAGAAAGGTCATAACTTAGTAACTAAGTGAGACCCTGCCTCAAAACAAAACATAAAAAGACTAGGACTGTAAGGCAGTGCAAAGGTTTTATATTCAACCTCCAGTACACAAAAAGAAATGAAGAAAAAAGAAAAATAAGTTAAGAGACATCACTAACTCATATATATAATTTATATATTCATATGATAGAGCCATATATAATATTGATAATAACAGTAAAGTTTAACATGTATCAAGTACTTTCAATACCAAGGCAATTTTCACAACATTACAAGAAAATGTCTATCTAGCACAAGTTTATTTCTCTTGCCATTCAAAGTGCAATCTTTGGCCCAGTAGCACCATCAGCAATTGAGAAATTCAGGAACATGGACTCTACTTCAGAACTACTGAATATGAATCTGCTTCTTAACAAGATCCGCACATGATTCTAATGCACGTGCAAGCTAAAAATGCTGCTTCGAATGCCACTCCAGGCTTTAAATGGAATTTGAGGTTCCCACAAGAGCAAGAAGTATCAAGTCACTTAAAATGTGGTACTAGAGCACAGCAGGAAAACACTGAAGCTAGAGACAGATTTGTGCTTTAAACTCGCATTGACTAAAAGATGAAGAGAAGGAAAACAGAAGCAAAAGCAAGAAGGCCTGGGACAATTCCATTTATTCAAAATCCCCACATATAGTCATACCAGTGACTAGTCCCTGAAACTAATCATCACTTTTTTATTCCGATATTATATTCTCAAGTGCAACTCATAAAGCCTAACATTTTCTGATCCATACTTTCATGTGCTTCCCTAGACTGGCATTCATCTTAGAATATAAATCTTCCTCAGCTCCTCCACCAACAAAACCCATCATTGCTGGAAGACAGCACACAAACGATTTAGACGACTGCCGTTACTAATTTGGGAACCTTCAACAGCAGTCAGCAACGATTTAAATTGCCTTTTGTTCCCAACTAACAGTCTATTAAATTTTTCAAGGACACCTTTAGGATCCTAAGTCTCCCAGGTTTAGGCCACTGTATAAATTGGCCATCTGCCAGGAGTGGCATGGCAAACAGAGTATCAGGGAATGGAGGCTGTGGAAGAATATTTGGAAGAGTCAGCAAGGAGTAGTAGAGTCAGAACGATGAACAGTGTGTTGTCTGCCTAGCTCCTCAGTAGATGCTTTCAAGAAAGCCTTAGCCCTATAAGTGCAATCTAAGGAAGGCATCAACAAGAAAAGGGCATTATTTGAACTGAGCTCCAAAGAATGAGGAGTTTTCCCATAAGCAATAAAAGCTCAGTGACTACCAGAATAAATGAGTAAAGTCTTAGTGTGAAAGAAAGGCCCTGGTTTTCCTCACTATTATAAACCCACAGTCAAAGCAAATTTACAACCAGTTGCTTCCCTCTATGAGAGAGGGAGAATCGAGCAATATATCTTTTTTGTGCTGAGATCTTAAAGATCAGCTTTTAACCTAGAGTGGGTTTTTATGGCTGAGTTATAAACATCCAAGAACTAAAACCTGACAGTTCCTTAAGTATTGTCACAGCAGTAGATGATGCTTCAGTAATTTCAGCGCATTTCTGCTTCTGCTGAGTACTCTGCCTTAAGCATGATGAGATTTGATTTTATCTGTCTAAACAACACAAAGGGAGTACAGAGGTTGCAATTTCATGATGAATTGAGTCTACACAGCCAGGCACGCTGAATAATCTGTGAAGGATGCATTCAAGGTGAGACTCACTAAAATGGACTAGCCATTTGCCAGATAATTGCTCAATTTTTATTGCACATTCCTTTCAAATGCACAAGCTGATTAGTTTTTAAAATATCAACTAACATTTTGCAGTAATATACAAGCATGTGGAGAACATAATGTGCAGTTGCTTGTATTATGTGACCAAATTCTCACAGCAATCTCACATGGTAGGTATGATGAGTCTTATTATTGTCCTTATTTATTAGAGATGTTGTGATTTGCCTGATATTTTACAGAAAGGGGTAAAGCGGGACTCAATATAAATGTGTTTAAAAATCAAGTAGTCAGGGCATTAGAAGGCAATATGTAAAAACATTTAGTTCAACTGGGCTTTTAGTAATTCTCGCACTTCCTCTATGATTTTAGATGCGAGATGTAATTGGGGCAGCTACAGCCAATCAGAACAACTTCCGTGCCTGTATGGATCACACCATAGCTTACATGAACACTTATTCCATTCCTCAAAGTGTGCAGAGCCGTGTTCGGACTTGGTTTGAATATACATGGTACTCTCAAAGAATGCTAGGTAAGCCTGACAGATTCCTGATTAATTCCTACCAGCCTTGTTATAAAATGAAAATTATGTAAGGAAGAACCAGAGATGAATTCAATTTGAACAAAAGATTGAAAAGGAATTCAGTGATCTTTACAGTATTAATTTAATGCCATGAATTTTTTTTCTTGAAGGTGAAGTAATCTTATTGTTAAGGCAAACCCTGGAAGAGAAAACGCTAGGTTTTATTCAGTGCCTACAGATACTGGGTATTAAATACTTTGCTTCATTTCACAAAAAAAAAAAAAAAAAAAATTACCAACTATGTGATCTGGGACTTAGAGCCAGCATATGACCTAATTGGGACTCAGACTTGTATCTGTTCCCAAACCCTCACTCTTGCTATGGCATCACCCTCCTCCTGGGAGCACGGTGCTCAAAGAGCAGCAAACTTTCAGAACCCTCCCGTGGCATTGCTGGGCACACACCTGCTTCTACAAGACCCTTAATAGTTAATGGAATCTACTAACACTACTAGTTGATAATAATCAAATTCAACTTTTAGTTTGTTCTTTAAAAATAGGAATTATTGCCACTGGGAGGTTAAAAAAGTTATTAAATCCAATACAAAAATAAGATTGTCAAATGACAGATATTCCTAAGGGCACTGCCACTCTAAAGGGTTTCCAGCCTTGTGTTGGGAATCTCCTCCCAAATGGTGGAGCCAACTTTTCTTGAGCATTTGCAGCTACTCTCAAAGGCATTCCCAGTGCGGAAGAGGTGAAGACAGGAGCTGTGCCTTGGTCCTGTCCCAATTAGTAGCTGTAGACACTGTTTCAGTTCCTTGGCTTAGGGGGTTACTAGAGATCAACAACTCTCAGAAATAGAAAACTATGTTTTTGTGCTAAGGTGTTCTTATTTAGAATCTATGGGAAATATAATATTAATATAATATCACAATTTTTCTTTCCATATATATCAAAATTAATCCACTCTCATAAACCCTGGATATACTAGATATTAAGAATAAGCAGTTTTGCTTATAAAAAGCTTCATTGGGCCAAAGGCCCATCATTTAATTCATATGTAGAGAAATCTGTAATATATTCACATTCTTAATTGAGTTAAGGGCATGAATAGCTATAATTTGAATTTACTCACTTAACACATTGATTCTTTAGATTCCAGTCCCAGCTGGACCACCTACTAATTATGCACAATGAGCAAGTCACTTGCAGCCTTTCCAGGTTTCAGTTCCTTTTGTTTGTCTTCCTTCTGCAAAGCAGGAATGAGAGCACTTACCCTCAGGGTTGTCACAAGTGTCAAATAGGATGATGGGCATGACAGAGCCATGTAAGCTTTCAGACACCACCTGGTGCTCATTATGTGTCACTCTGGGACATTAGGACTGGAGTCAACCGAAGAAAGCAAAAACTAGATCCTTTTCCTCCACCACCCCACTCACCAGCCTTCAGCCATGCTCATTAAATTTCATAGCTAAAGTTTCAGCAAACACAGTAATCCGGAATTATTCAAGATGGCATCTATGTCTAAAATGCTTCATGCCACTATGAGCATTACAGTCCCATTGTGATAAATATAAAGGTCCAATCGATGTAATAAAAACACAGAACTTGTTACATCTGTTCAGTCATATAGACTTTGCATTTTATTTTGTTATTTAAATTTTCAACTCGCACCTTGGTGAGTTAGTGCATTACTAACTCTGTTTTTGGGTTTAACGCATTTACCTTTACGAAGATGAGTCTGATTTGCTTGAAAATCTGCCAACTGCAATGCAGTTAGCGCTCGCCGTTGATATGAACTTCAGCATCATCAGCAAAGTTGATTTGTTCAAGGTAAGTGCTGTGACAATTAACAGAAAGGCACCTTATCAATTCACTGAAAAAAAAAACTAAGCTCTTGCTTTACACAGAATTTATGATTCTTATTTTTCTTATGTGTTAACAAAGTCAAAATAACCTGGAGAATTTATGATAGTCAAATATATTACATCTCCCCTCTACAGACAACTTACTCTTCAGAAGGCTCTCTCTTCTAATTGGTGTCAAAGAAGAGTTCTTCAGATTCTTCTTGCATTAATTTAGGCATAATTAAGCTCTACAGCTTTATGTCTTTGCTAGGATGTGCATCACCTTCCATTTACAATTACACACTGGCAATGTATGACAAATCAGGACCCAGATTAGCCCTGGATTAGCCTAACAATCAATGAATCATACCTAATCATGTGTCTGGTTAAAACACTTTGGAGCTAGACATTTAAGAGGGCCAAAGATAAATTTGGAGGCTTTTTCTGGAAAAACAAGCTTCATACAGAAGCATTTAGCGGTATATTTTTAATTGTACTACTCTCAACTTTAGCTATTATGCTGTATACAAGTTTTTCTCACCTAAGATCAAATACCATGTATGGCATCTGCTGATTTATCTATTCATTTAATTCATTCAATGAGTATTTATTAAGTTGTTTCTGTGTTCTAGACAGCATATTAGCCACTGGGAATACAGTACTTGAAAACTAATGCAAATATGTATGGAACTTAATTTCAGAAAAGAATAAAAAATAATATATAACAGGTGGTGTTGATAATACTACAAACAAAATTAACAAGTTATAGAGGATAAATGTGTGGTGCTGAAAGGCCTCTCAGATGAAATGCTTTGAGGTTTTGAACAGAGAACTTGAAAGAGCAAGAGAAGAGGACAGAAAAGAATGGAGGAGGGCAAATGGTCCTGGAGGCTGAACAACAAAAAGCTCTGAACTGGGAGCACACTGCAAGTAGATGAGAGGGGCTGGAGCAAAGTTACAGGAATGGAGAGCAAAGATGTCAGAGAAAAGTAATAAAAGGAGTTCATGAGGAGGATCAAGTTAATGAAGGACCTTGTTGGCTATAATATAGACTTTGAATAAGATGATATTCTAGCATGCAAAAATACTGAGGCTCCTGAACAGAAAAATGGTTTATTTGTGACAGTTTGAAAAGGAGCATATTTCCTTCTAGGTGGGGAATAGATGTTAGGAAGAAAGTATGAAAGGCAGAAAGGACAAATGGATGTTATCCTCACCAACCCACAGGGACAATGGTGTCCAGACCCAGGGTCTTAGGGGCTAAGTACTGGTGTACTCCAAGAAGAGAAAAGGACCAAGGATGACTCCAAGGATTATGAGCTGGATAATTGGAAGAGCAAACTTATTATGTACAAAATGGGAAATTCTGGAGAATATAGACTGAGAGGAGTAGAGACTAACTCTCTTATAAATTGAAAAAAGGTGTTCTTTCAGGCCAAAATTCATTTCAAAATTCAGTTCCCAAAGCAGCAGTATGATGATTAATTCATAAAGCCTCTGCCTTCACAAATGTGATGAGTATGCTTATAAAATGGCTCAAGGTCAGAGGAATGTTCTTCTGCCCTGTGAGGACATAGTGTGCTCCTCCTCCAAAGGACGTAGCAGCGAAGCTCCATGGTGGAAGAGGGAGCAGACACCAAACCTGCTGGTACCTTGCTATCAGACTTCTTAGCTGTTGCAACTATGAAAAGCAAATTTCTATCATTTGTAAATCATCTACTCTTTGGTTTTGTCTTATGGTAGCAAAAAAAAAAAAAAAACAGACTAAGGCAGATATATTGGCTTGAGGTGATTGTTACACTCCCAGATAGAAATGTGATTAATATCATGTGATTAATCTGAGTTGGAAGGAGATGTCCCAGCTGGGACAATAAATTTGGCCCTATCAGCATACTGGTATATTTTAAGGCATGATATTCAAGATGATCACCTAGAATGCAAGTGTAGACAGAAGAGCAAATGTAATTCACACAGAACCATGTACCTCAAAAATACTTAATCAGTACTACTGGAGACAAAATGAAGAAGCAGAAGCTGTGTATCAGAATGGTTAGGAAGAGTCAATCCCCAGTGTTAAAGAGACAGCACCAACTGATGACTCTTAGGATACAGAGTTGGGTCAACAGCCTGACTCTTTTCTCCACCACATCCTGGTGTGGAATTCCATCAAGATTTTGATAAAGGTAAACTGGGCATGGTGCTCATCTGCAACACCAGCACTTAGGAGGCTGACACAGCAGATTGCCACAAGTTTAAGAGCAGCCAGGGTCACGCAGTGAGTTTAAGGCTAGCCTGAACTACATAGTGAGACCATGTCTCAAAAAATAAAAGATTTTGGTAAAGGTATCAAATGTGTGATACTCAAACACAAAGTAGAAAGGAATAGTTTAAAATGCATTAGTTACAAAATTTTAAATTAACTGAATATTTAATAGAATAAGCAAAGCCAACAAGATTAAACTGCAGCAAATATAAAAGTAAACTTCTGAACTTAGTCCAAACTGGAGAAAGAGACAGAGACAGAGAGACAGAGACAGAGATAGAGATCACAATTTTGTTTTATAATAACTCTTTCTATACCTGAGAGTTCTACAAGGCTTCAAATTAGCTATGGTCAATAGTTATATCTGAGACTGCCCTAAATTTTAACATTATATTGGTTTGCTTGACTATTAAAACCACATCTATATTAATATTACATTGCAAATACCCAGTTTTGAGAAAGATGTTGACACATTTGGATATCTTCCAGCCAAGGAGATGAGAGCAGGGTTGAATGGTGGGCTGAAAGGAAGATTTTATAAAATTATTTTGTTATAATAGCAGATCAATGACTGAGTCTAATAGAGCATAAAGGTGTGAATATTGAATAAGAAGAGACATAATGAAAATCTGGAGTGAGATAAATATATCCTTTATTCCTAGGTTAGGCACCAACTACACACATTTGTCAAAACTGATCCAATTGTTCCATAGGATCTGTTTATTTCACTGTGTGTAAATTATGCTTGCATTTAAAAAAGGAGGAGAAGGAGGTGAAATAGGAAGAGAAACCCCAGGAAGAGGAAGAAATAGTCTTCAAAGAAAACGCTGAGGAAGTTAAGTGTAGGAAAATGAAAATACATTCTAAAGAAGCACAAGTTTTATATAAAAGTTTGTTATATGCAGAACAAATTTGACTTGCTTTACATTGTTCACCAAAGCAATGCTCAACGTGGTCTAAGATGTAGACACGTCCAGTGGGCAAAAAAATCTCCTGGGAAGCTAGGCTGGGTCTTTGCATCTGCAGTGCAAAGTGTAGTTTCTGACACAACCACTGCTTAGCAAAAGCCTTAGACAGAAAGGCAGAGAGCAAAGGAGGGAGGAGGAAGAAGCACTGGGGCCAATTCTTGAAAATTAGTTTTTGGAAAAGTAACTTCCAATTTCTACTGGCAGCTCCCCACAATGGAAGCCCCTGGTGAAGTAGGAAGTACAAGGAGAGTTTTCTGATCTTCTATCAGAAAGACCGTGCAAGGCATTCATACAGTGGTTGGCAGATCTATGCAGACAGATGATTTTTACACTGCAGGTTTTCATCCCTCATAGGTCATGAATTCAACTCAGTGGGCCACAATCAGCATATAAAATACAAGAGAAAATATCAGAATATCTCACACATGAGTGTGTGCAGGTATCACAAATTTTTGCTTCCGTTATTTATTTTTAAATATATCTATCTATCCATCTATCTATATATATATTTACGTGTGCACTAGGCCCAGTAGTATTCTATAGTATTCTATATGTTATTGTTTGCTGTAGGCAAAAATGTATCAAAACTAGGCTGACACTGTTTTTTAAATGTTAAAACATTCGTTATACCTTAATATCTAATTTAACTAACAACAAATAACAGCAATTAGCTTTTTTCCTAAAGGAAAAAAATACTTTAACTTAAATACCAATGACTTTTATGGGATTATTTCCAACTTGGAAAGTTACTGCTTTTCCGATTCATAGTTTTTCCTTTGCTTTTATGTGTTTTTGGAAATCCATCAAATAGCTCCATTTGATTGAGAAAAAAAGCTTACATCTGCACATCCTGCTTATATATAAACTTACATTCTTTCCTGACGTTTCCATTAAAGATGCAGTTCTTTCTAGAAAGAACCTATTTCCATTTACATTTCTGTGCAGTGAAAGTAATTTTTTCCCTAAAGCCAAATGAAGTAGAAAATAAGCAGGTATGAAGTCTCTCTACAGTTATTTGCATGGAGACAGTCTTAGCAGTTCATACGTATTTGTTATTTTTTAAGGAGGAAATGGATTGAATAGTGATCCCACACCCTACACCTTGTAACTTATACCAAATTGATTCTTATATCGTTCTGCATCCATCACCGGCATTCACTGCCTTTGCACCCAGAGAGATGAGTGCTCAAAGGAGGAACATTCGAGATACGAATGCCTAGAAGGATAATTAAGAGCTGCAGAATGAGAAGCTGGAGGTAAACAGAACATCATAATCCTGGAAAACTAGAAACCTGTCTTTCGGAGTCTTTGAAACTAGAGAAGTCTTAGGAAGTCCTGTGCGGGTTGACAACCAAAAATGAACCTGGAAAGACCAATTAAAGCCAAGCTGTGCAGTATGGGCCCGTTGTTGGGGTGTACATATGAAATGTTGCCCAAAGACATCTATTCAAGGTTTGATTCCCAATGCAGCAATGTTCTTAGGTGGCACTCTCAGAAGGTGATCAGCGCGTGAGGGTGCTGCCCTCTGACCCACTGATGAGCACATGGCTGAATGTGTTATTACAAGGTAGAGCCTGGCGAGGGAAGTAGGTTACCGGGAGGATGACTCTGAAGGATGTAACTTTTCTCTCAGTCTTTACAATTCTCTCTAATTCTAGTCATGATAACGTGGCAACTTTCCTATGCCATGGCCCAATGCCACAGTATTTATGCTTTGAAGCCAGCCGACCATGGACTGAAACTTCCAAAACCATGAACCAAAATAAACCCTGTCTTCTTTAGACTGCATATGTCTGGTATTTTATCCAAGAAGTGGAAAAGCTGACTAATGTGCCATCCAATAGTCAAGGGGACTGTGAAAGGTGGAAATGGACAGGGCAGATTTCAGTTTTTCAAAGGCTAAGAGTGGTACTACATGGATAAGACTAAAATAATCAGGAATACAAAGAACAAATGATTGCCAATCATACCTTGAATTCTCCGTGTAAACAAATCTTCCATATCTTTGAAAGGCAGGCAGGAAAAGGAAGAAAAGAGAGACTAAGAGATCCAGCACCAACACTAGAAGCTGCCAGGCACAGTTTATATCTTTCAAGACTTCAAGACAGGGTTAATTAATAATTAACTAAACTCACATATGTCTATTTCAGGTTTGTGTCTTAGGGTTTAAGCCAAAAGTTTCAGAGCTATTCTCCATTGTGTAAAAATGAGAATTAATTCAGATCTAGTGAAAAATTTTAGCAACAGAGAATGATTCAAAGCTAAATAAACTTCTTTCAGTTTTTCAGAAATCTTTTGCTTTAATTTTAAATTATACTCAAATTAGCCTCCATTGTATGCTTTTCTTTCATCCCTGTGAAACTGGCTTCTCTATTAGAGGAACAGTGAATAAAATAATGCATGGGCAAAAGTAATGTAAGTAATGTCAATTTATGATCATAAATTATCATAAGGACTGCATGACATGAAGGTTCTTCATATTGTCCATAATTCTTCAACTATAACAATATTGTCACCTTATACCTTTGTAAACCAAGACTTACATGCTGTCCAGGTACTCTGTGGAATGAAAGAAGTAAAAATAAGAATCCAAACTGTTATGGATCCTGGATTTTAAATTAGGTACATTACATCCTCATGAGGATAATAATGGTTGCTATTTATTGCTTGCATACTATGTGTCACACTGTACTAACTGCTTCACTCATTTTTTCAGTTAGTTCTTATTCTCTTGTTATAGGCTGAATTGTGTCCTCTCAAAACTCAAACGTTGTAGCTCTACCATCTTGTAACTCAAAATATGACTGTGTTTGGAGATAAGCTCTTTACAGAGGTGACTAAAATGAGCCCATGGTGTGGATCCTGTCCAATCTGACTGCTATCCATATAATGAGAAGTTTGGATATACAGAGAAACATCAGGGAAGTGTACACAGAGGTTAGGCTACCTGAGGGCACAGCGAGATGGTGGCTCTCCGCCAACTGAGGGGAGAGGTCTCAGGAGCAATTAAAATCCCCAAGGTCTTGATCTGAGACTTCTAGCTGGAAGAACTGTGAGAAAATTAGTTGTGTGGTTTAACTACACAGTCTACAATGTTTTGTTATGGCAGCTCTAGAAACCTAACAAACTTCTGATGACAGTTTTGTCATTATCCTCATTTTACAGAAAGGCTAAGCAACTTAACCGACTGAGGTCCCCAAGCGTTAAGCAGAGTTTGAACAAAGATTTCCTTATACCTCAGTTTGTGAGTTTAACCACTATATGGTGCTATGTTTTGGTTCCCTATCCATCTTATTTGACTGACTGATGAGTGTGTTAGTCAGCTTTCCATCACTGGGACAGAATACATGAGATAATCAATTTAAAAGGAAGAAAGGTTTGTTTTCAGTCCAGATTGCTTGACTCTGCTGCTCTGAGCCAAGAAGGCATAGTACCTCATGGTGGGAGCATGATGGAGAAGGACTGTTTGCTTCACGGCAATCAGGAAGCAAAGAGCAGAAGAAGGAGGGGCCAAGGCCCCACTAACCCCTTTAAGGACAAGCCCCCCAATGATCTGACTTCCTTCCATGCGGCTGTGCCTACTAAAGGGTCCATCACTTTCCAGTAGCCTCATAGACTGGCTACCAAGCCATTAGGGGACATAGGCCACTAGGAAACATTTCATAACTAAATGATAGCAGTGAAAAACCAAGAGAATCTTCACCACAATCAAAAGTTGTTTATAGTGATGCATCTTTGGCCATTTTTTCAGACTTAGATTTGGCGCATTGGTTATAGATCTAAGTTCACACATACTTTCCCCAAAAAAAGATCTTGACTTTCATATGTTTCCCCCTCTTAAACCACTTAGAATTAGAGTCACAGATTTTCACTAAAACTTTGCTTCAATCAATTGTGGTCCTATTAGCAAGGTTTTCTGCTTCAACATAGTGTGATGAGCATTTTAAGAGAGCTTAGAGATGGATGGTCACATTGTATTTCTTAAAATTTGTTCACAAAATGGATCCTCTTCCTTACAGATTTCACGTTATTTTGAGTCAAAATACAAATATTACACTAATAAGAAGTGATTCATTTCAATGAGATTGGGCAATTTTCGCTACTTTCTGATGGCTTATTATTCTGATTTTTATTTTATCCCATTAATGCTAGGGAAATAGCACTTTGCCTCTGCCACTAAATTACCAGACATAGAAAATTTAATAAAAAGCTCTGTTGCACCACCTAGTGGCTATTTTAAAATCACACACTTTAGAAACAGTCCTGCTGCCCAAGAGGGTAAAACAGAGACCTACACCTACCAGCACTGGAATGCAGGTACCCACCAGGCATCTCCCAGGGTAGGCACAGTGTGTCTGACTATTCGTGGCTCTATATAGAACCAATCCTGAACATAACCCCTGACTGGGATCGATGACTCATTGTTTGTGATTATGTAGCAAATGGTGTCTAGAAAGTCTGTGATTTTTGCAGAGGAAAGATGAAAAGGAATTGTTTGCATGTGAGTGACAGTCAGAGCCAAGAATAAAGTGAGAGTGGCAAAATGATTTCCACAGCTAACACGCAGGTTCCCAGCAGTCACATTCTATTTGGCTTTATGCTCTCACTGCATTTATTTGTCAGGGCCGGAAATCAGAGCACGGTGAAACCATGCAGTAGTTTTACCAAATATTATTTTTGCCATGATGGTAACAATAACAAAGTACTGTTGCTAGGATTTTTAAGTTATAACATAGAGGGAGATTATAACCTAGATGAACTCCATTCAACCACAATCTAACGGAGCAGTCTATTTGAGTAAGGCACTGACGTGATGGTCAGGGTCTCTGGAGTTATCACATCCATACTGTCTCTGCTCTTCAAGGCCGCCAGTAGGGTAAGGAAACTAAATATACAATAACACACTTAGTTGCTGTATAAGGATAGGTTATTCAAACACATAAATTTCTCTTATCAGTATCTGGTACACAGGAAGTTATAGTTGCCATTACTATTAGTAACTGAGAAATAAAATTGAAGCAATCAGGGAAGTGTCCATACAGGTGAAATCAGATTCTTCATTCGACTATGCTTGCTCAGGAATATAGATTAAATTCAGCCTTATGTTTCCATCCAACAAATGATCTCCCACTTTGACTATGTGATGCTCTTTTAAAAAACTGTAAGTATTGTCAATTCTCAAAGAAAGTTTGATGGAGATGACTTTTACTAGTGTTTACACAAACACTAAGTGTAGGGTTAGGTCTGATATAATTTAAAACTCAATATTAGTTAGCCATGACATCATGACACTTTGCAGATTATTTGTCACATTTGGCTTTGCAACTACCAACAACACATATAAATTGCATCACTGAAATAGCCAATGGCATGGAAACCAAAATTCCAAATTCCTTGTACTAGCTATACCATCTTACTTGTTTAATGGTAATGGTGTTGAAGATACAGCAAAACATTTCCCTTTGCAATAAACAAATCTGAACTGGGAAAAGCTCTGAACACTACTGCTTATACCTGAGAGCAACTTAAGTACACAGTGAATTATAAACTACTGATAATATCTTAAATTCTGTTTCAAAGAAAGAAAAAATGAGCCTAGAAATGAGTAAAACTTATAGGACTATAAGGTAAGTATCCCAATGATAAATCTTCTACCAATTTTAAAATTCAGAGTTTGTCATTATTAAAAACAGTTTCCTGGGAACAGCAACCACCTTCTAACCTATAGGTCGTGTTTTGAATAAGAATAGGATTTCTCACAACTCCATCAAAATCTCCTGACTCTTTATTCAAATGTGTAACACACAGTTTTTATACAGTGCTGAATCTCCCATTGTCCAAAATAATTTCTAACAATTTTATTCTGTACATCAGCCCATATTTATTTAGTGCCTCACATATCCCAAGTTCTGGTGTGACACTGGGGATACAGCAGAGAATAATACACACAATTTGACCTCAAGTTGCTTGGAATGCAGATAAAATACATAGTCTGACACAAGTGTGACCTAAGAGAAAACCAGGAGACTTGCTAAGATTTGTATTCCTTACCTAGGACTGATGACTCTGTCTTCATTAATGCCCAGCATCACAGGGGCACTGAAAGAATTAAACAGGTAAAGTTAGAAAAATGGTAAATTTTAGTACAAATGTCACATCTTAACAAAGTGTTAATGCTGAAACTTAATCAGGTACTTCTTTCTTTATAGAAAAAGGGACACCTGTGAAACAGTGGCTGTGCTCTTACTTTGTACAAAGCAGAAAACACCCTAATGACCTTTATCAATTAAATGGAAGTGAGTCACAAAGAAGAAAAACTATCGTTGGGATGTAATCCTTTTAATCATATGACAGTGGAGCAAAGTGTAATCGTGAGAAAATAACCATTTTTAATGGGGAAAAAGATGGTAGTTCCAAAACACATCTCAAAATAGAATGATTTCATAATGCAAATTTATGTCACTCATCCTAAATCCAAATGAGAAGGATTTAGTCCTAAACCACAGCTGCATAAAGCCAGAAGCACCTTTCTATCAAGCAATTGTTATGAGACAGCCCCTTGATTGGAGAAACAAATTCTAATTTTTGCTATATATAGTTACTGTGAGCTGTTCACATGATTTGAACTATTTACTCTGAAAGAATGTTGATAAAAAGTCCCATTTAGAATAGTGCAAATGCTTTTCTCTCAGAAAAATCTAAACTATGAGCTGAAAGCTATCTGTCAATGTGAGAGCTGTGTGTATTCCTACTGAGAAGACTGCTAATTGTTTGCTTATCTATTTTAGGGCTTATCTCCTAGGTTGGTCTAACACTTTCCATTGATTTGGTTTCCTTTATTAGTGCATTCAGTCAGTGAGCTGAAGGGTAGAAGAAAAAAGATGAAATGCATTTCTACACAGAGACACATTTGGATTTTTATTAAAATTTTTAATTAATAAAAATTAAAATCAGAGTCTCATCTCTTCTCCCCAGACCAGCTCCTTCTTTTCTCACCAAGGTGGACACTAACTGGGTTTTTGAGAATGTCTTTCCAATTATCATTTTTGTAATTTTACTTTTACCCATATAAGCAACAGGCAATATTTTGTTATTTTTCATTTTATAATGTACTTAAATATATTCCATATATATTTCATTCCAAATATATTCCAAATATATTCCATGTTTTGTTCAGACCACATCATTTTTTGAGTTCAATTATAAATAAACATATATAATTTACTTTAGCTACTCTATAATATTCCAGCCTCTGAATACTCAATATTTAATCTGTCTACTCATGGGATATATATATATATATATATATATATATATATATATATTATAGGGTGTGGGTACCAGGGTACCATCTCATACTTGTCAGATAGGCCCTGTACCACTGAGCTATATCCCTGGCCCCATTGGCTCTATTATTTTTTCAATTTTTTAATATTAAAAACACTGCAAGTAGTCCCCTTTTATTAACAGGGTATGCATCCCATGAGCTCCCCTAGATGCTTACAATCTAAAACTTTAATGTCTTTTCCCCCTTTTGTAAACACCACGCACACTGGATGTAATTTTTTCCATTTGAAATTCAACAGCAAAACTAGCTTCAATTTATTTTTACTTCACAAGTTCATGAATAGAAGGTTCATTCTTACCATAGATCTTAGCAAATCAACGTACAATTTTTTTTCTTTCCTCAAGTTGAAAATTTTCATCTATTTGCTTAAAGGAAGTACTTTATGACTTCTTGTTGGGATAATTAAATTGCCAAAATGACTACTCTTGCATTTTGGAAACATTAAATGAGAGTTTCTTTAACACAAACACTATGATACCACAATAGCAGAACAGAGAGGTGAGACAGGTGATACTAGCAGGCAAGTAGTACATATAGTATGGACACACTGATTCATGTGCTTGGCCAGATGAAGTTAGAGCAAGGTTTCCTTATGCTCTTCAGAGTAATGTGCAACTGAAACTGAAGAATTGTTTATTTCTATAATTTTTTTATTTAATTACTTCAGACCATGGTTGACTACAAGTAACACAACACTGGGAAGCAAAACTGTGGACAGGGGAGACTACTGCACAACCACATTGCTGCGAGTTCCCCTGACTTGCTGGGGTATCTCCCTGGAGAGTGGCATGGCTACAGGGGAGGTGGTTCTGGGTTTTTAGAGTGTGTCACAGGATGCTTCTCTATTCTGGATGACAGCCTAAAGTGTCAGACTCTGTCTGACCAGCTGTCCTTTCTACAGGAAACTTGTTTATATTATCAGGCACCATTGTGGCTCTTGTCTGACCTGTGTCCAGTTTATGACTATAAAAGTGACCATTCTGTAGGAAAGCTCTAAACTGGAAAAAAAAAAAACTGGGTTATCATCAAGTGTGTTGATCATATGAGACACAGAAGCAGCATAACAAAACACCTGAAAACATGAAAGCAATGTTATTACTTATGAATCCCAGAGAAAAGTTGTCAGCATAGCTCGTAGGATCATGGGAACAATGGATGGGGGTCGCTCCCCTGTTACTCCTGCTCCTCCAGCCTGTGGTGAATCAAGAAGGCAGGGAATGGGGAAAGATTATAAGCCAAGCCATTCATGGGGTCCAGGGTCTTAGCCAGGCAAGTTTTCACGGGGAGTCTAATGTTTGGTTTCTACCAAGCAAGCAAGAACCGCAAAGCATCATGCTGTGGCTTGAGGGGACAGGATGGCACATTTGCACAGTCCGTGTGAGGTCAGTAAGTCAACTGACTTTGCATTTAGCGGTCCAATAAAGAAATGGGCACCAGGAGGTAGCTGTATATAGCAGATAATTTAATCAACCACTTTGAGAAACTGATAGGAGACCAATAACTGGAAATCATTAAGGATCACCAAGCCTTCTGGTATGAGAAAGGTAAACTTACATTCAAAATGGATACCAAGGCCACATAACATTACACATATTTGAGTGTGTATGGGTATATAACATCAGAATTACTTCCTAAGGACAACATTAGAACTCATTAATAATTCCAATGAATACTGATTAATACAGTCATGAATTTTCATCAAACTGCATTCCAATAGGAAATGACCAAGGAATGAAACCATTGTCTTGAATTGCAAAGTATAATTAAGATTGTGAAAACTAACATTCCAAATCCAATTGTACACATGAAAGTTAATACTAAAATATTTTTCGATATTGTGTAGCTCTGATCATTTACAATGTAACCCTTTTCCACGGACATAAACAATTGAAAGCTAGGTTCACTGCAATATTTCCAGACAAGTACAGTTGCTTCTCTGTATCTGCAGATTTTGCATCTAGAAATGCAAAGAACCTCAGATCTAAAATATTAGAAAAAAATTGTGTCTGTACTGAACATGTACAACTTTTCTCTAGTAATTATTCCTTAAACAATAAAAAAATACTTACATTATAATAGGTACCATAAGGAGTTTAAACATGATTGAAAGTATAGAGGAAGATGTATGTAGATTATATACAAATATGGTTCCTTTTTATATAAGGGACCTGAACATAAATTTTGATGTCTATGGGGATCCTTGAACCAATTTCCCACTGATACAGAGTAAGGTATGACTCTATATTATCTCAAGAACTTCCAAGCATATTTCTAGTGGAATTCCTTTGTTGAGCATCAAAGACACTAACTTTCCTTAATAGAGAAGATCTTAAAGTTCAATACGATGTTTGAGGATTTTTTTTTTCCTAAGTGGGTTTGGAATGACCACAATGCCAATTTCTAAAATGAAACAATGCTGAAATTATAACTGCATATAGAAGAAATTGGGCACCTGAGCCTTTTACTTAGAGAATTTACATTAAAACCAATAAAACAATATTTTTTAGAAAAAAATTTTATGATTTGCTTTAACAAAAAATGATGACCTATAAGACACGATAGTACTTATAGAAAGATTATATACGTCGTATAAAGCAGTTCTATTGCAAGGGAAGAAAGTGCAAATTTCCCTTTACATCCAAGGGCTTTTGTGCATCTTTCCAAATACAAGTAACACTCATCCTCAAATGAATGAGTCTTTCACACCCTTATGAGCAGTTTTTGTTTATGTGCTGCTAAGGTGAGCAACACAAACAATTTTTGATGGGGTCCTCTTTTTCTCACTCCCAAATGAAAATAACTCTCTCCTCTTAAAAGCTTTCTGGATATTTACCAATTAAGTCTTAAGATTATCTCCTATCATCCTTACAGCTTTTCTATTTACTGCAACATCCTCCTAACTAGACCAAAATGCTTTCATCTTTAATGGCTCCAAGGGCACTGCTCCAAGCTTTGCACTTCACAGCTTCTCATCAGCACCGGTTGGGGTGCTGTAAGAAGACCCTCCCTCTGGCCATGGCCTTTTTTTCTGTCCTGGAAAACTAAAAGCTCTCCTTTCTCAAATGAATTTTTAAAATTCTAACGCTAAGTTCATCTGAAATCTTCTCACCAATAGCTACTTGAAGACACTTCAATCATAAATTATTAACTTTTCTTATCAGCCAAGCCACCCCAAGGTCTAAATTTCATATGGATGTAGGTCAAGTGTCTGCTACTGAAACCATTACAGGAAACTAGTTATTGCTAAAGGAATGATTGCCCCATCCACAAATTGGGGGCAGGCCCTTTGCTTTTCCTCCTCCTTCCTCGGTACGACTATGATTAGTTCTCCACAAAATCATAATTCCCTTAAGGATGAACAGGAACAACCACAAAATGAAAGATACTCCTGGTTATCTGCTTGGAGGGGAAAAAAATTAATTTATTCAGTGAAAGCAGAAGATTCAAAACCACTTTGTAACAGAGATTTTTAAAGCAGCTCTGGCTTTTTCTCTAGTTCATCATTATTATAACTACTGAGACAATATATATTAGATGTAATATACAAAGTTTGTCTCCTACACTATTAAAGTGAGTATGAGGGGGCTGGAGATTTAGCTCAACAGCATAGCGCCTGCCTGCCAAGCACGAGGTCCTGAGTTTGATCCCTGCTACCAGAAAAAAAAAAAAAATACAGATTATCAGTTAAAATGATTATGAGCAGTCAGTCATTAACTCAACAGATACTGCTTTTGTATCACTAATATACATTTTTCCTGCCTTTAGAAAGTGACAATTGAGTTACTAAACAAAGACAAGCAGGGTTACAGAGTTAAAGGATACCTAACAATGGTAAAAAACTTGTTAAAGAAAGAAAAATACTTAGCAAAGACTGTAATCTGTTATTCCTAATATATTAATAATCACAATCATTAGTGGCTATCATTCATTAAGCACCATGTTAAATTTCACTTACAACTGCACAGACCTGCAGCTCGGCGCGACTGTTTGGGACTGGTAGGCCCGCCCTTCATCTGCAGGGAACTGCCTGGAGATCGGGATCTGGACCAGGTCTGTTTGGGCCCTTAGCCCCGCACTTCACCCCCAGGAAGTCTCCCAGAAAGCAGCATTGCGGCCTGTCTCTTTGGGACCCGAAACTCTCGGACCCGTAGAGTGGCCTGGCTGTTTGGATCAAAAGTCTGCGCAGTCCTGCATCTCGGCGCAACTCTTTGGGACTGGTAGGCCCGCCCTTCATCCACAGGGAACTGCCTGGAGACGGGCATCTGGGCCAGGTCTGTTTGGGCCGGTGGCCCCGCCCTTCACCCCCAGGAAGTCTCCCAGAAAGCAGCATCGTGGCCTGTCTCTTTGGGACCCAAAACTCTCGGACCCGCAGAGTGTCCCGGGCTGTTTGGATTGGGAATATTGTGGAGGCTGGCATCTTGGCCAGGTCTGTTTGGGACCGGGAACTTTTCAGAAACCAACATTCTGGCCTGACTCTTTGGGACCTGTAGGCCCTTCATCTCAGGGAACCTCCTGGAGACCTGCCTGGGACAAAGCACGGTGGCCTGGCCTGCCTGAGATTCCACAGGCTCCGGGGTGGCCACACCCAGCATTCGCCTTACAACTTACGGAGCCAGGAGCCCACAGAGGGGAGTTAGGACCCTGTGAGGAAGCC